>JBBMJY010000016.1:11983263-12023792 GCA_037833715.1 Toxotes lorentzi
TGTGTGTGTGTGTGTGTGTGTGTGTGTGTGTGTGTGTGTGTGTGTGTGTGTGTGTGTGTGTGTGTGTGTGCACTGCTGACTAGGAGTTTTACTGTGAAAGAAGACATGGGAATGGAGTGATAAATAAGTAAACAGTAAAAGACTATCAGATAAATTGACTTGCATTGTCGACAAATAATTACTCTGCTGTAAAACTGTGTGTGTGTTGTGTTTCTAAATACACTCCTCACTGTCTCTGTGTTACTGAGCTGTGTAGAGCATTTGTGTTTTCATAACTGCACATGTATTTGCACCCAGACTAACATTTGATGAATTACGTGACATGGTTAGATGACGTGTGCGTGTGTGTGTGTATGTGTGTGTGTTGGTTGTTGATAACTACCCACAGCCAGACTCACAGCCCTCTCTGAGGATTATTCTCTGTACTTCAGTTCCAACTACACTTCATAGGGAACATGTAGAATAAATCCATACATTTCAAAGGAGAATGGAAGTGTTGAGGTAACATGCAGAAATACAGCTGCAGCTAATTTTAATCCCTCGTCTCCAGGCAGATGCGTTATTCTTTAACCACAGTGGAGTGGAGCAGTTAAAGCGTAGTTTGACTTGTATCTCAGGTTTTGTCCATCTACATGCTGAAAGCATGTCTGTAAGCAGACCACAGGCCTCCTATGTTTCATCGACCTTCTTCTTGCTAGTCCTTGGACAAACTGATGCTACCATTTTCCCAGTGAAGAGACTCCTCACAGTTTTGTGTTGTGCTTTCATAATGTTGCTATAGGCTGAATTATTTCATACTGTGGAAATGATTCTCCAGAGAAGCAAAGAGGACGTAAATTCATATGAAAAAGTTGCAAATTATTACTTTAACAAAGAGCCAGTATTGGGTAATATATCTAACACTGGCATTGTTAGAAAATATCTACTCATACACATTATGAGTTTCTGTGTCTCTGTCTCGCTCTCTGACACACACACACACACATATGCACACACTTCATCTCATCCACACTCAAGCCAATTCCTTCAATGACAATCTCTCTCCTCTGCACCCCTTTGCTATCTCCCAGCTTCTCTTTCTCAGTTTTTCACTTATCTTCCCCCAATTCCTTGGCAAGAGAGGGGGAGAAAAGAAAGTCGGGGTGAAAGAGAGACAGAGAGGGGGAGAGAGAAGTGATGAAAGCCAAGATCTAAAACTGGAAAATTGATCTTTTTCTTCAGGACTCCTCTTCTTTTGACTGCAAACTGCACTGAATATAAATTGATAAATTTGCCAGGCTGCACTTGCTATGACACCCAAGGCAAGCTGGGAGTAAGATATGGTTCCCTGGCACAGATATGGAGCAAGCAGAGGAGATCTCAGAAGAAAAAAAAACATGTGGGATTACATCTAGTGTCATGTGTCACTTATACAGACGTTTTGAAAGTGATCAGTGTTGTACTGAAATTAGAATCCGTTTTTGTTGGTGCTGGTTTTTGATGTAATTACGTGTTCGTTTAAACTTGTAGTTGACAGGAAGCATTCAGATGGCTTTAATTGCAGTTAGCTAACGCTGTGTGGGGCTTACTGAAAAAAGGGGAACACATCAATATTCACAGGATATACAGTAGGCTGTAGTTAATAATGCACCAAAGAAGTTGACAACACGTCTCCTGCACCAGTCCAGAGGTCTGAATATTTTCCACAAATATGTCCAAAAATACACAAAAGCTGCAGATTTTCATTTTAGTTTATGAATTCAACCTTCAGTTACTTTCGTTTTTTTTTTTGGCTTCACCAGATGTTCTACAAATCTTTGTTAAGGCATCTCTACACTGCACTACACGCTGTTACTGCTCTAACTTACTAGTTTATTTGGGGTTTTTTTTCTATTCAGACTAAACGAACAGGAAATAAAACACCCCTCTTCCTGTGTGTGAGAGCTTTTGGCCCAGAAAAGACCCACCAAACACATATTGGATAGAAAGTTCAAAGGCAACTTTCACTCTCATCTGTCCCAATTGGTTTCACAGCAAAAATCAAAGAGGCGTTAGATGAAAATGTTACACTGACAGCACAAACATGACCAGTCAGTCTCTTGCCAAGCTGAGCTGTCTGTCTGTTTTCAGACAAACAGGTGATGGGTGCCTGAAAACCAGCTTCAGTACTTTACATAGAGCCAAACAGATGTTACTACGATTTAGTTTGTCATATGGAGCTCAGACGACAGAGGATGTTATTGCAGCCTCTTCTGCACAACTGTACATCTATTGGAAAGGATTTCCCAGCTTGTTCCCTCCCATCCTCATCTGCATTAAAAAACACACTCACATCCGCAGCACACGTGCGTCACTTTGTCTCCAGAATCGGAGCCTTGAAAATTGCCAATTTCGCCCATCACGCTGACACACAGTTATACTTCATATTCCAGCATTGTCTATTTGTCTCTTTGTGGCCGCAGCTAAAATGCTCTCGTAGGATCGGGGAGGGCACGGTGGAATGACAAAGTGCATTACGGTTTGATTATGGCATCCAATATAGAAGACCGTTGTCACTTAGTCGGGGAAATTGCATGTGACTTGAAGAGAATAGAAGGAAAAGAAAGCTTTGCGAGCTTTCTCTTACTACAGCGTGGATTATAAGGTCACTTAGCAGACTTTATAATATGTACATTCCTGCACTAAGTCTGTGATGCATTGAACTTCTGTGTTTTCATCACTTGCATCTGTGGTTTCATTTGGACCACTTTCTACTGAAGAGATATCCCACATGAGAAGTGTTGACAGTGTATACCACACTAATACCACAATAAGAGAATATATTTTTATAATCTGAAATGATTAGAAAGGATTCAGATTCAATACTGAATTTGAAAAAATGCTATTGAATCCCATCCAGAAGAGGTGCCGCCACATACTGTGAGGTTAAAGTATAAATTCAGCTTAAAGCTAACAAATAAAAAAACTTTGATGTCCCATCTTTACAACGAGAGCAAAGAGCTTGGCAGAAGTAGAAAGACTCATGTCCATCAGTCACTCATGTGGCTATAGAAATAGTGGATACTTTTTCAGAAAACACACGCACAAGACCCAGACTCTTATCTTGCCTGGCTCAGACTAACCCGATGTGTATGTGTATCCATGTATGTGTACACCAGACAGGGCTGTCTCTTCCCAAAGCCTGGAGCAGACAGCCTGAGCAGCCTCATGACAGCTGTATCTACAAACTCTGCTGCAGTTGGTGCCGTCTCCTCGGCTGAAAACATGTTGGCTGCATTAGAACTATTTTGATTTTTAAGTCGTTCGCCCGCTTTGATGTGAAAGTGTAAAAATGTAGCAGCTGTAGCAGAACAGACTTTCTAAGGTCTAGATTAAAAAAATAAAAGTTTCCCAGTAGCTTTCAGAATGGGACATATGCAGAAGGTTTGGATCAGATTATTCATTAGCACAGTTTGATCAGGTGAGGATATTAATATTAAGACTTGGGTTGAGCCACATAACCACACATAGGAGGGTCTGTGCCCTCGTGCAAAAGAGCCGCAGGGTGATTCATTATGAATGGATGTAAGGACAGAAATTTGCATTAATGCTTCAGGTTGAATTCTTCAATTTCTTTCCTCCTCCTTCTTCTCTTCCTCTGTCTTCACTCCTTTCTTCTGTGCTCTTTCGTTTCATTTTCCCTCTCTCATCTTTGCTTATTCTCTTTGTATTTTGCTTCATTTATTCCCACTTACTTCCTGTCTTTCATCTGCTCACCTTCTTCCTTCACTCATGTTTGATGTGTGTGTGTGTCAGCGCTGCACATGCCCCTCGTTAGCTCTCCGCTATCTGTGTGCCAAAGGGGGAAACGAGCATTTATTTTATCACATTGCATTTGTGTGTGTGTGTGTGTGTGTGTCTTTTTTAGGGGGAAGCACTTGGAATAATCTGTCCACAATACAACACAGCAAAACTGGATATAATTGGGGCTAAACATGCACACACACACACACACAGACACACTGTGCATACAAATACACACACTGACAAAAATGTTGATGTTAGAGGAATTTTAGTGAGGTAACTACAAATGTGTGTGTGTGTGTGTGTGTGTGGTGTGTGTGTGTGTGTGTGTGTGTGTGTTGTTGGAAGTAGATGTCAAAACTCCACTCACCTTTATCTCTCAGTGGCCCATTGGCCTTTCTCATGATCACTGCGTGCGTGTGTGTGTGTGTGTTGTAGCATGTGTGTCCACACTGTATATCACCGTGGCTCCTGCACACAGCTATCTAAATGCTGACCTTGAGTGTAAAGATTAGATGGAGCTAAGTTGGAGGAACTTGACTGTGCACACACACACACACACACACACCTGTAATAGAGTGAAGTGGTCACCATGGTGATGGCAGAAAAGAAGAGAAAAAGCAAACGAGTCTCCTCTTTTATTCAAGCTCAGTCCTTTTTTCAGCAGCTACGAGCTGCAACAGCAACCATTTGCCTTGTGCTGAGGTAGGCTGAGGCCAAATCAATATATCGACTGGTAACACATGAGGCCAATATTTGCTTTCTATTAAAATTAAACCACCCACTCTGTTTTGATAGCTTCCTCCGTCAGCACAGCTAATCAATAGCTTTTTCTTACTGTCCTTTTTGGTATGACTTTCTACTAAGGCAGCCTTTATAAAGGCTTTATAAGTTTAAAAAAAAAATGACTTTATTAATGGGGAATCATTTATTAATGCTTTATACATCACTTGTCATTGATAGGACAACTTTTTGGCTGCAAAAAACCTTCTGGAAAAGCGAGGCAGGTTTTTAGCTTTAGTTGATTTTTTCACATTATGTCACATAAGGGAGTCAGTTTCAGGGAGGGAGTTCAAAGTTGCAAAATTCTCATACAGGTGCTTTATGTTAACCAGCTAACTGGTAGTGTACACTGGGTTTACCAGAGACTTCTTACTGAAAACAGCTGCTTTCTGTGGCTAGAATCAAATCTAGTGAGACCAGAGGTTGACCTGATTAATAAAGTTACAGGCTGCAAAAGAACAAGAACAAGCTGAAAGATGCTAAAATGCTCAGAAGAGCTGAGGGTAATTGCTGAATTGGGTGATAATTGTCTGTGGGTTCTTTTGTATGAGTGATTTCTTTCAAATTACACACTGCCATTTGATCCATTGGCAATATAACGATTTTGATTATTGCAGCTTTAAAGCTTCATTCTTCTTCCCCATTAAATATTTGATACAAGGACGCAAAGAGCAATGATGACTCTAAAATAACACAAACCTAAAGGGAATGCCAACATGTTGAAGCTTGTGGTTTTTGGATGCAAATTTCTTTGCATTTCACTGTTGTTCTCTTTGTCATGTTTTGGAATGGTAGCAATTCTGCATTGCAGTGATTGTTGAATGGTTTGCGAGGCCACATTTCTTTGCATTTTTATTAATTCAAAATTTGAGGTGGACATGAAAACTGCCCGGCAGAAATAAGTCCTGTTGTCGCCGGTGTATGTGTGGGAGTATATTTTTGAAAATCCAGTTTTTAATTTCTCACCCAATCACAGATATTACTGTAAAAACCCTTCAGTAATGATTTACTAACATTTACAATGTGTGCATGCTTTCTGAGGGGTGCTATCAGAATGTGGTTCCATATCAGGCTCTCAGACATCTAAGCAGAGAAATCATTCCACTGTGATTCATCCTTAAACTACAGTATTATTCTGCACTGCAGAGGTGCAGTTGAACCAAATGAAAGAAGAAACTCGAAACATCAGTTCTAAGCCACTCAGACGCGAGAATGCCTCAACTTTTGAGTCTAATTCAGGCCAACACGCAAGGTCTGAGCCGGACAGCTCGACAGCTCACAGGCGGCGCCTGAACCCAGTCATCCATTATGTTCACACTCAGCCCACCGGTAACCATCTTCACATACAACAGTCTGACATTTCTCAAACGGACTTCACGCCTGGCAGTGACACCAAACTGTCACTTTGGCTTAGACTGCTGGTAAGTCTTCGCATCACTCGCGGGCCTTTAAAGTCTGAACAGGGTGTGGTGAGGAGAAGGTGATGAGGCAGAGGGATGAAGAGTGGGGGGGGGGGGTGATGCAGAGGTGATGATGTGAAGCCACCTCCCCAGACTAAGCAGGGCAATTGGCGAGGAGGAGCTATAAAGCCCAAAGGAGGTCAGTCAGTCTGAGTGTGGAGATTGATATACGACAGGTTGAAGGAGGGAGGAGAGAACAGGAATGACAGTGACTTTGACCGTAAAAGTTCTCACATTCATTCTGTAAGGACTCAGGTGTGTGTGTGTGTGTGTGTGTGAGCATCAAGGTGTGAAGAAGGGCAGGTAAAGTAACTGAGATACTGTGGGGACTGTCAGAAGTGGAGCTCTGCTCTGCCTTTGTGTGGTTCTCTGAGAAATCATTCAGCAGCCATGCTATGGCCTGATTTTCATATTAATACTCAGCCATGTCTGAAAACGGAAGAGCATGTTACATTTGCCTGCCCTTGTAAAATAAGTGTAACTGGATACTTGGTGAAATAGTGAGTATCTGTGAAGGTGTAGTGGCTGCCACTGGTTGAGGCTATTTTTTTTTGTTGCAAAGTGGAAATGAAAAGGAAGTCTGTGTTGGCATTACTTCTCAAGAGCTTTGGACTCAGTTCTCTTAAAAATCTGCAGTGTTATAGCAGTAGCCCAAATAAATATCCAACATTCAGATGTCAAATTCATTTCTCTCCACAAGCAAATTCACACACAAAATTTAATTGCCATACATATCATGACCATGCATGGCAATCTTATTATAGCCTATTGCCTTTTTTTTCATGTGATGATCACTAGTATAGTCCTGCGATTGACTGGCGACCAGTCCAGGGCGTACCCCGCCTCTCGCCCATAGTCAGCTGGGATAGGCTCCAGCTCCCCCGCGGCCCTGACGGATTAAGCGGTAGAAAATGGATGGATGGATCACTAGTATGAAGACAAGAGAAGGTCAATAGATAATTCTCTGACACTGATATAGGGATCTAAAAGCATAACTGATGCTTATTCAGTTACTGTTGCAATAAACTATGAATCAAAAGGAGATTCTGTAGATTTGTGGGGAAAAAAAGTTGCATTCATTGACTTTTTTGGCCACTTGGAGGCAGCAGAAGATGCTGAAAATGCAACATTGTCATATTATCACCTCATGTTATAAAATCTAGTATCTGAGCCATAACTCACAGGGCTTCTTCTGCTGTAGTATCATGGTTGGCTGTTATTGCACCGCTTAAAGCTCCAGGTTTACTTTGGAAGCAACAAATCTCCCTCTCGACTAGCACTCCGCCCCACTGCTGTATGCTCCAGTAGCCAAAAAAAAAAAAGGAAAGAAAGAAACTAAAGAGAGAACTGAAAGAATTCAAAAGGACCTCTCTTTTAAACTGAAGCATGTGTGAAAAACTCTATTAAGAGCAGCTATTCCCACATGGTTACATGAGAATACTGCAGTTGTACTGAGGGAGGTTTTTCTGGTACATTTTCAAACTTACTCTGGAACTTTTGAAGGAGAGAAAATGTGATCCAGCCATGATCCCACCCAGTGGAAGGAAGGAAGCTCTGGATTATGAGTTCAACAAGCTGTGATTTCTGGATTAAGGACCAGTTAAACTCTGATAGAAAGTATTTTTCTCACACCACATTTCCAACCAGAAGAGGAAATTACTGCTCTCATGAGACTTCAGTTGATAATTGATGATTTGCTGTGCAAAATATGACCAAACTGCTGACTATAGGCAACTGTCCAAGGAAATTTTGAACATGAGTTCAAATGCACATTCAGTACTTAAGAAATTCCTCCCAAACTGTGGTTTTCTGTTGTCTGAAACTATATTTTCCAAACTCCTGAGTCCCCACGACCAAAAGTTTTCACCTCGCATATGAAGAGATAATGAGAAACATCTTCAGTATAGCAGTGAATACTAACACCTCCTGTAAGATCATCTGTATGACAGGCATATCTCCAAGTGTCTCCAAGTTCTCTCTCTGTTATGAATAGCCAATCTTACATTTTTATAATATTTTTTATACTCAGAGGCTCAAATTCCCTCCCTGCCATGGGTTTCGCTGGAATTCATAACATGATCTTTCATGCTGATTAAAAATAAATAACATTTCAACTAGGTGATGTATGATAGCCACCTATTTATATTTATATTTCAGAGGAAAGAAAGTTCTTATCAGATGGAACAAGTTCAAGGGTTTCAAGGCTAGAAGTGCCTGTAAACTTTACTGAACTGAAGTTGAGTAGCTTTCAAAGACGCCGTTCTGTAACTGCACGAGGCTGTCGTTAGCTTAATTAGCAAGCTAGCTACAGCTGATAAAGCAGTGACAGTTGTCATTATATCCTGACCATCGCTGGCTAGGAACAAGAGGCCTGTTTTTATTTACCTCTGTCTGAAATCAAGGACTCAAAGCTGTAAAGTGCACATTGTGCCCTGGTGCATGTGTGTAAATACAGAAAGCTCGATGGGTGAACCAACAGTGAAGGGGGCAGGGCTTAGTGAAAGGGCTTAGTGAGTTATGAGTGTGTGCTGTCCTTATGAAGCTAAAATGTTATGGCATGGGTAGAAGGATGAGGAAAATCCACTTAAGTGAGCATCAGGACTGGGTTCGGGGCTGCTCCTCTCTAAATAACGATACAAATCCATTTGTGTCATGTTTTATGCATTCAGACAATGTATGCGTGTCAGTGTGTGTGTGTGTGTGTCTGTGGTTTCTCAGACTGGACACATGTGGCGCGGGCTGCTCTGCTGAATGGGGGAATAAATAAAAAGGCAAGTGGGGCCGCTGCTGGACCGTGTGAAAAATGGTCCAATTTGTTGCTGAGCTGAAATCAATGGGACGAGCTGAGATGCTGGGCTCTGCCGCCACAACAACGCTTCTCCCACAGCTGCTGCCTCTTGTCTGCTCCCTCCATATACCTCTCTCCCTCTCTTTCTTTCTCTCCATCTTTCTCAGCTCATTCTGCAGGATCCATGCTGCATCATTCTGAACTTTGCCTTGGACTTTTCCTCTGGTTGATGTATCTGATTTCAGCTTGGTTTATTTCTCTTGCTTATTTGCCTTGACGTCTTCACACTGACCTCTTTTATGTTATTTGTTCCATTTATAAATGTGTGATACCTCTCCTGTAATAGGCAGCAGCCTGAGATATGACCCGAAGCTCTGATAAGCTGAAAAAGTACAGAATATTATTTATATCTTAGTGAACAACATCTTATCTTGAAACATCAGGTTTTAATGTCAGTTCCACAGAATCAAAGACCTAGATCTTCTTTTTCATCTTTCTTTTTTCACCAGTTTTCAACAAATATACAGGAAGAAACTGATCACAGAGTTTCCATGATCTGTAAACAAGACCCAAACCAGGACCCCAGAGCCAAATCCTATACAGTCTAACAGATCTGGGTAGGGCCTCATACTGTTTTGGAAGACTTCTGCATGTCCTTGTCTTCGTTTCGGAAGATGTCCAGAATTTTAGGCGCTTGAAGACCTCAAGTAATAGTAGATGAGGCAGGCTGCCAAAGAGCTATTACAACAATAAAATTAAGATGACACTGATCAACACAAAGTAATTATATCTAAGAGTTTAAAAGAATCCATAGATTTAGGTAAAGATCTCCAGCTCTTGTCAGAGTAAAAAAGGATACAGAAAAGGTCCAGTACCCGCCTGCTGCTGCAGATGGTCAGTTCAGCTCCAGGATGCTTTCATTCATCATTGACACACAAAATTTTCTACTGAAAATTTGTCTCCTCCGTTGCTCTGGAAAATATAACCCTGATGGATTCTGCTTGAAGCAGGGAAACTAAAAGTGGATGAAAACATTATAGATTGTGATCTCTCACACTTTATGTTCTTTCCCCATAACAGAAACAAACCAAATGCTAGAGCATCAGATTTCAGAGAAACATTGAGGGTGTTGGTTAAATTTGGATTGGTGATGGCAATTTCTGCTGTTACTGACATTCAGACTAAACGTTTCTGACCAGCTACACAGCTAGTTTAACCTTTTATTACCCACTGTCTCACCCACGGGTACTAGTAGAAAAAAGAAAAGAGGTGAAATCGCTTGTGGCATGAAGAAAGAGTGGTCTGGCATTCCAACAGCGTAATAAATTCCTTCATATTCAAATTCTTCACAAGGGTCTAGTGAAAATAGTCCATTTGATTTAATTAAGGTGAGCATAAAGAGAGTGAGAATAAAAAGAGAGGAGAAAGTCAGTGGGAGAAATAGAGAGTATAAAACAGACTAAATTCTAAAACATGATCAAAATACATATAATATGGATGCACATACTTGAAGAAGCCAAATATAAACAGCATCTCATATTTCAGCCACACAGAACCGGTAACTGGTTTTTATGTGGTGGGCTGATCGGTGTGGATGGTTAATGTATTCCACAACACGTGGGATCCCTGACGCTGGTGCAGGGTGAAGGAGGCTGTAGAAGTGAAGCGAGGCAGAGCCAGACCGTCCAATTAGCCCGAGCCAGTGGAATGATGAAGGTTCCCATGATGCTCTCACTGCCACTTCTTGCAAAATATGGGGCTCAAGGTGAGAACTGATTGGCTGCTGGGGGGAAAAAAATAAATAAATAATGCGCCTGACCTCCTCTGCCCTTCCTGGTGGCTCGCCTCGACCTGTGAGGCTGTAAGAATCAAATCAAGTCCTAACAATGACCATTAGTGAAGAACACCGATAAGTAAAGCATGCTGATGGCTACATTACTGCTAAGGGGACATAATTACGAATTTGGTGACGGCCAGGAATGAAATGGTTTAATTAACCAAATGGGACTGGACGGAGAAATTTCTAAAGTCAGCTCAAGTTTTATGTCTCCTTTCAGAGAATATAGCAGTAACACCTTGTCTTTTATCACTCAGAGCTTTTGATAGAGTTGTTAATTTTGTTTGTCTGTGACTGTTGCATAGTTTTATGACCAAGGCTCACAAAAATGCGTGTCTGGATTTAAAGTCCATCGGCTTTTATTGGCCCCCATCTGCATTATATTCCAAAATGACCTGTCGTTGCAGTTCCAGTTGCAGAATAAATAAGAGCCAGTGATTCATGCGTTTGGGGAGTCGTGCTAAAACTCCGGGTTCTGAAGGCTTCGCCTGAGATCTGCAACCAAACGGAGCACGTTGCACTTCCTCTTCCAGGATTGAGAGATGATGAACGATGCAATGAAGGAAGAATAAACATTGTGGCAGGGGAGGGAAGGTGAGGCAAGATGGAGCGTTTTGCCAGCGCTAACGTAACATTTGCCATCCAGAGATTGGCCTGAGAAAGAGGGATGGGAGGAGGAAAATATGATAGAAGTTACAAAGTTGAGCAGTAGACTGAAAGCATGGAGGAAAAAGAGCAGTGGCTGGTAGCCTGTGGCTGGCAGAGGAGCGGTGATGACAAGCAGCCTCATTACTCTCATTTAAATGTCAGTGTCTGAACCTCAGCTCATTTGTTTTGCGGCCGTTTAAAATGCCGTCCCGCGGGCTCTGATCCCTTTGCCTCCACAGCTTTAATTGAATCAGATGATAAACAGCAGAAGAGTGTTAATTTGCAAGTGTGAGTGTGTGTGTGTGGGTTGTTGGCAGAGGGAGATAAAGATGATATACTGGATCTGTCTACAAGTGTGTTTGTGTCTCTTTGGCGTCGGGGTGTGTGACTGTAGTGCGTGCGTCTTAATTCACAGTGGATCGTCGACTGGATGTCTGGAGGCCAGTGGAGTGGATGTTTTTGGTTGTGTCCCAGTTTGTCTGCTGACTTAAGACACTTTTGAACATTTGATCACATACACTACAAGAATGTATCTGAGATTTATCCTGCATACTGCTGTGTTTAATCAGCAGTGGAATTTAAAGTTGCAGATGAATTGATATCTAATGTTGCGAGTATCGAAATGGCTCAGTAATGTCAGCTACACAGCAACATCTTCACGCCAGGCGGCGTGAGGCTGCTGCGGCAAAACTCATAAGCATAAAGAATTGAGCAAAGGTGTGTTTTATTGATTACGAATTCAACCTTTCATTTACAAGAGAAAGATTATATTATTTCTGCTGTCAAATGTTACGTAGTCTGACTTTAAGGTCGATGCCAGTCAATGTGACAGCCTGCCTCTGCTGCAGAACATCACATTTCTTGAAGTTCTTTCCGCATGATATTCCAACATGAGTGCAGATATCACATTTGTAATATTACGCAGTTGAAGTGGCACACACGGTGCAAATCAAGAGGGACTGTCAAACATTGCCTAACACTGACTTAGAGTCACATCAAATCTGCCTTCAGGCGAGGAGAAGAAATGTCATTTTGACATCCACTTCTTACCAATGGAGACACTTGTCGAAGGGATGGTGTATTTTACACACTCTTAACTTGTCTTGCATTGTCAAACTTGCTAGTAACATGGAATAAAACACATGCTTTCACAAAGCATAAATGTGCAGTGTGTTTAATAAGACTAAGTGGAGGTAACATACCTGTTATCATTTGACAGTCCAGATCAGTGGATGTGGCCTCTGTTGTTTTATGAATTCAGGTCTGTTTCAGTCCGTTAGAGGTTAGATGGTCCTTTAGACGTCTATATGTCTATTAGATGTTTTTCTGGCTAAATCACATAGAGCCAGTTATCCTCAGTTATCCTCATGCATGTCTCCAGCTGTAGTTCACCCCATCCTGCTTTTACTGTGAAAGGCTGAATAATCAATATCCATAGCCTCACCATTCAGCCTGAGAGTGTGCCACCGATGAGTTAAATCACCATATGAAAGACATTGCGTGATTCGCCTTGCCTGTCATGATCTCCTGCTATGCTAACCCAGGTGGCGTGAACAAAACACCAGGCAATTTGTGTGAGGTGTGATCTCCTTCAAACCCAGTTGTTTGCTCCACATTTGATTCAGTATCGCTCCGTCACTCTCCAGACCCATGTTTTATTGATGCTGTGAATAAATAAACAAATTAATAATGAAACAAAAGTGTGCTTTTTTGAATGCATCGGTGCATCAGGGCCTTGTGGTTCTTGTGTGAGTGTGTGTGTGTGTGTATGCTGGCAGGGTAATAAGCTCAGGGATATGCTGTGTGAACAAGGATAGAACGGTGACAGCATATTGAATGGAGATGAATGTGCACTGTGAGGATGACTGGCGATGCTAACAACAGAACAAAGCAAGACCAGCCCTCTGATCCTCTCCTCCTCACAGCTCAGACTCCGGCTGCTCCCTGACAGCCACACAAATCAATAATTCAGAGCAATCAGCTCTCAGACATTTCATATTCCTTTTAATTGCCTCGCATTCTTGATTTTAAATGGACTCAAAAAGCTGATTAAACAGATTCAGACGGTGCCCTACTTGCTCGTGACAGTTATCTGAGAAAACTTCACTTTGTTTAGTCAAGATAAGATCAGATTTGGCTCATTGATTTACCGCTTTGATAGTGTATTAGTAGGTTTTGAAGCACTTCCTTTTACGCTGTTGTCTTGTTCTTTAATGCTGTGTTGTTACTTACATACTATAAAGTTTAGGTATAGATTTTTTTTTGGTCACAATGTTGTGTTAATAGCCCGAAATCTGTGGCAACGTGGTTTGCCAAAAAAAAACAAAAAAAAAAAAAAAACACACTCACAAAGGAGTGTGATTGGATTACTGCTGTTATAGAGTGTGTTAGCTTACATGAAATGCCTTATTACAGAGGGTGTTTAGATATATAGATATACTGTATATTAGTACAAAACATTATTGGTGGATATATTACTGAGACTTCACAACCTGGTTATTAGATTTTGCACCCTTTTCCTGTAAATGTTTACTGATGCAGATTAATTAATAATTTCTGAATGTTTTCTGTTATTAAAGCAACAAATTTAGACTCTTTGCTCTGCCCTGACAGAGGCATGCTCTCTGCTGGAGTTTTTCTGGAGTTTGTGGGGTTTTCATGTGGAAGTGAATGGTCTTGTTTCGGGGTCATCTGAGGCGTATGTAACTTTACAGTGTGTGAGGAACACAAAGTATCAAGTATGAAGGAGAGGAAGTTGAGTACTGCTAGCATAAGACCTCGCTGTATAATAAATTTGCTGCTGTGTCTGTCCAGACTTCAGTCCCCGCTGGGATCCAGCCTAATGCCCTACGCAACGCTGCACCAGCACACAGCTCTGCAGTGTAAAGTTCCCCTTTGATATCTTTCCAGGAATTTGTTTTCTTTGCTGGAAAACAAGTTCTCTCAGGCGAAGGGACCCACTGGTGCACAATGCTTCTTCTTGCTTTGTTTATTCCACTGTGATGGCACCATATAAATCTTACTTATGCATGTGACAGAGGATTTATACACGTGACACAATATTCTCCTTTTTCACAATATCACAGAGAAAGCCAAAAAAGCTCCTTCTCAATACCCATCAAGGCAGAATCAAATCAATCAGTATTTTATCAGCAACACCAAATGTTGCTAAGGGTGTTTTTCAAGCTGGAAGCACTGATAGCTTCTCCAGGGCTTATTTCATGGTCGGCAAGCCTTTGCAAACAACAGACTGTATTCATGTTTGCAATCACTTAATTACTGCTTTTGTTGTCTGATCACTAAAGGCAGTAAAGTGGGAAAGCCCAACAGCACGGCATGTAATCGGAGTTTAACAGCACGTGACAGACTACAACAGATCCCAGATGCCCCCCTTTTCAATTAAGATACAAGAGAACACCGATCAAATGTCTACACGTGTAAACACATCAGGACCAGTGTTTTCCTGTGTGATCAATCACTCAGCTGTGATTGAAGTGGTTACTCTCATGTAAAAATGGCTGCTGTACCCAGTTTCTGCTGTCCTCGCACATCACACCTAATCTTCATGGGACACGTGGCGAAAGCAGCTCATCAGTGGTATAAATATAAGAGTAGAGTCACTCCAGTAAAGCATACATCATTATGGGTTTGAATGAAACTGGCAGCTTAAAACTGCAGTTTTCATATTTCCAGTCACAATTTAAAATAGTAAAATATCATCCAGAGCAACTTTAATACAGTTTTCTATACATTTCTATACAAATTCATAGATGAAACCAGTAATTGTTGTTTAGTAGTTGTTTTTTTCCAGATACAAATAGGTCTGGTGTTGTGCTCATTGATCGCCGCAAAGACAAGCGTGGATGATCAATGCGGCAACATGGGGCACTGTAACTGGGCTTACAGAAATAGCAACTCATAAATTGGCATATCTCTTTGATCGACGTGAAAAACACTGACTGTTTCCAGTAACTTGTACTGCAGCTTCCATGTCAACTAAATAATTTCAGTGGGACAGACACGTCACTTGCTGCTAATTGGGGCTGAAAAACAAACCCTTCCAAACAGAGAACAGCTGACATGAGCACACAGTTGGACCAAAGACCCCTTTACACTGTGCAAAATCGCACGGGCAAAATTTTGAATGCCAGAAATTTAGGACACAAGGTCACAATGTGTCTGAAACTATGACCCACATCTGTCAAGTGCAATTTTTGAATAAAGTTTAGGAAAAACACAGTGTGGCATGTTCAGTCTGATCATCCTCTCGCCACCAAACCACACGCCCTTTGCCGTGGACCAGAACTCCTTTCACCTGCAATGAACAAATGCAGCAACCACACTGTAAATCAGTTCATTTATTGTCGATGTGTGGTATAATGGCTCATAACAAGCTGTGATATACGGCCCGCTTCAAACGATGCAAAGCATTCATCATTAGATTCTGCTGTGATGTACCGTACACACAGAGAATATGTTTTCTAGCAGGGGCGCTTTGAATCACACACACACGTTACAGGTCATGAATCTCCTGCCCTTTGATGTGAGCAGCACAGTTCTGTCCCTCAGCTCATCCTACATGCCTGCTTCCATGTTAATTGATGTGAGTTCTTTACCGCTCACCGCTCTCGGGCTTCCCCTGTTTGGGAAGAACTAGCAGGGGGTCGATTTAATGAAGCTGATTTATGTGTGTGCGAGGCAGTGTGTGTGTGGGTGTATGTGGGGTGTCAGTAAAATGCAGAAGGACAAGCCTGGGCAGTTTATTCTATCATCTTTTTGCCTCCCACACCCCCCGAGGCTCAGCTTACCCTGTGTGTCCCTGCAGAGCCCCCGTATGGGGCGGTGGGGCTGATTCTACAACCTGGAGTTAAACTCACTTTGCCTTTAATGAGCTCACATTACAGAAAATCTACTCGGCTTTCCAGTGGGCTTGACCTTTAAAGTCCCTATATGGGTTCTCACTCTATAATCCAATATTCCTCTGTCCAGTCCAACTTATCTTTGTTACGGTTCTGCTTTTTTTTTTTCTCTCTGTCTCGGTCTCACTTTCAGTCAGTGTGCGCTCTAATAGCTCGACACTGTAATTTGATACATTGCCAAACCGAAAAATACTACAAGAATTGCAGCGACGGGAGAGCAATAAAAATCGAATAGGAAGTAATTACCGTAGGCATCAAGAATGTTAAATTTCTTTCAGTGTTGCCTATATTCCACGAGGGTGTGATCATTCACAGACATAAACGCATTATTGGTAAGTTAACGCTGATGAATTAGTACAATTACCTCAAATAAATGAGACCCTTGTTGAGCCAATTTGTAACCTCATGCCTCTGGTATTTGTCATTACTTCCTGCCTTAAACTGGATCTTTATTCATTATCCAGTTGGCTTTTCTGAAGGTTCTACGTGTTTTAGGAGTGACTTGGCCAAACACTCCTGCCAGCATCTGGAGGAAACTCTAAAAGACCCTGAACAGCTACACAGGTGTTGGATGAGACCTCTGCTAAGATATGAATGAGGTCACTATAAAAAATAACTTAATACCAGACAGAAAATCAGGAGTTTCACTGGCCTCTCTGGTCAGTTTGTCACTATTATTTCTGCCCACAAGAGAATTATTCAGTTTATTCAATTCAATAGAACTTTATTTCTACCTTTTAAGGCAGTTGTACGGTGCAGCTTGCCACCCACATAAACAGAAACACACAGTAGATGAGAAGAAAAGAAACATACCATTAATCACAAAACTAAAAACATTCAAGGCTATGAAATGGAAAAAAAAAAGTGGAACACCTAAAAGATTCAGAATCCAAATGCATAAAACATTTAAAAAGATTAACCAAGCATCCTCCAAAAAAAAAAAAGAAAAGAAAGAAAAGCCCTTTATTTGTTATTCTGAATGAGTGCAACCTGTCTGCTCTGGGTTGCCAGGTCTCCTTCTGTCTATTTTTATTTACCCACTGTATATATTACCGATTTTCTGCTCATTGTCAGTCATGGTCAATCATCTTTATTTGTCTGTATCCAGATGTCTCTTTCTTTCCCTGGTCTTCGAGGTCACCCTGGGTTTATTTCTTAGCAGTAACAGAGGAGAAGTGTAAAGGAAGGAAGTGAAATAAAAAGATTGAAAGAGAAAGAGGGGGAGAAACTTAGCGGAGGCTAATGAGGCTTCATTAACGCTAGCTAATTGGTGCTTTAACCTCTGGCTGCGGCTGTCACGGTGCTTCTCTTTGCCAGCAGGGAGACTCATGGGAATCAGGGCAGAGCAGACGTTCTGTCCTCTGACCTTAATTTTCACCTTCCCTTCTTTTCTGACACGTAAAAAAAAAAAAACAGTATTTATCCCCCGTCGGTTTGACAGACGCCAGTCAAACCGACTTCATTTCGCAGAGTCAATGTCAAAACTTGGGAAAGGTGAAGGGAGGTGAGCTGGAGAAGAAGGCAGCCAGAAAGAGAGAGAGAGAGAGGCAGGTGAAAGAGGGCAGGGAGAGCGAGAAGGGATGGGGGTGAGAGGAGTGTGTTAGGTGAAGATGAGCAAGGTTTGAGTTTGCATCATAATGACAGCGAGGCTTTTTTTTTTCTTCTTCCTCCCAGGCGAGGCAAACACTTAATCAAATGCAAGTGAAGATCCCGGGCTTCAAATTGATTTTTGGTCTCTTTTGCAGGCTGGCGGGCCAATCAGCACAGCTGAATGGTTTGATAGATGGTTTGGGAGACCAATAAATGAGCTGCCAAGCCACAGAAATATCAGGAATGAAAGGCTTTTTTTTACTACGTGCCATACCGTATCTCCCTATACTCTGTGGCGCAGTTTAATGAGAGATGGTAGACCTGAGCTTAATTCAGTCCTCTCAGAGGTTTTGCTGCTGCAGCCTTGTTTGATCTAGTAATGCCCAGTAGCTTATGTTGGCTAACGTTAGCAAACTTTAGGTAGTTGCTGTGTTAACTGACATTACTGAGCCGGTAATCTGACTTCATGACTCTTTTTGCTGCTGTTACACTGTGTTTTTTTTACCAAGACTTCACTTGCAGCCCCAAATTCAGCCGGTTACATAGACTCGCTTTAATAACATAAGAATGTATTATTATGTGGCTAAACTTTCAGACTGAATACTCATCCCTGCTCCTGTTCATCACTGTCTTTTTACAATCCCATATTTGTCCAATTCTTTCTGCACATTTCCCTGAATAACCAAGTGAATCAGCAGCTTTAAATGGCCGTGAACAGACGTTTGCTGCTGGTAGCAGTTCAGTATTCCACTAACTAAACAGAAATGCAGTGCTCTTGCTTGCTCTGCCATTCATTTGAAAATCCATTTTGTTGAGCGACCACATTTGCTTAATTTAATTCACAGTATTTAGACCGTAATGATGTCTGACTGTCTGCACTGTTGTAAACATCATTGGCAAACAATGCATGATTACAAAGCTTTGCTTTCCTATTATGAATATGTAAATGTTATGACTGTGCCTATGTGTGTTTGTGTGTGTGTGTGGGTGTGAGTGCGTGTGGGTATAAATGAGTTTCTAATACTTACTGTTTGTTATGACTGTGGTAAAAACTGGAAGACAAATGGGAGGGAGGCTGCTGTCATTGTAATGCTGCTACATTTTCTGTAAAGTAGCTCTTTTTTTTTTTTTACAACTGTCAGATGAATTCTTGATAACTTTGTGTACTGACCATAAAGAAACAGGACTGTAGTCCAGATGAGTGTCCTGCTTGTGGCATTGCCTTTAGTTCTCTGTAGAACAAACATGTTAGAGGGGCTTTTTCCACCTGGCTTTAATATGCCATTGCCTGAGAATCCACAGCTGCAGCCCAGTCTCCTTGTGAATACTGTATCTGGGAATGTTTTTGCTGTTGACTTATAGTAAAGGGTATGTTCTGTTTGAGTGTGTGTTTTTTGCAGTTGGTTTATATGAACTTTGGGATGCCACCACTTCTTAAAGTTCTCCAAGTATTCCTAAAGATTTCATACTGATATCTGTTCAAATGCAAACTTCTCAACAAATTCTGTATGGCATCCTTTAACTTGCAAAGGAGTACTGTTATACTGATACATGTACGAAACCTAAGGAGAAGTACTGCTGTAGTGTTTTTGAAGTACTGCTGTAGTTTTGTCAGCAGTCTATTTGAACCTATGGTGAAATCATTAACTCATAGTAGTCTTATAGCACTCCGACAGTTTTAATATGCCTGCTGCAGAAAGCGTGTTTTGATCCACCAGGTTTTATGTGAATTTCCAAAAAAGGTCTAAAAATAATGCAAAAAAAGTTTTTACGCTCGGCAAAGAGAAAATGCATACGACTTATTTGTCACCCAAGCTCCCGCTCGACCGAAGAGACACAAGAGAAACAGAGGCAGACGAAAAAAAACATTCTCCCAGTGTCTGACACTTTTTCTAGTCAGTTAGGAATTCATTTCATTTAGGTTTATTTACTGTTACAGTGGTTTATCAAAGTTTAGATAAATTAAAAAACAGCCTGACTGATAAAATCCCAGTTTAAAAACTGGGCCTGTGTGTGTGTTTGTGTGTTTGCACTATGAAGGGAGGAGACGATTCATTATGCAGAGTGACACAAAGAGAACTTGTGGTTAGATGCAGAGATACATAATCACAGGGGAACGTTGCAGTAAAAGAGAAATAGAGGGGGGGTTTGCCCTTTATGCGTTTTAACATGAATCAGAAATTACCCACACAGCAGTATCTGTCCTCTTAATTAATTTTCTTTGTTGAATCACAACGCTGCAAGTCAGTGTCTGTCCCGGCTCGATAGAACCCCACTCTGATTCTTAATGTGCATTTTACAGCTCGTCTGTGTGTGTGTGGGTGTGTGTGTGTGTTTTCTCTGGTGGAAAAGGTCACTGCTTCCCAATCTCCAGACACACAGCCGCCCGCCTCAAGGCATGTAGCTGCGTCCAAACCAAAATACAACCTGTCGCTGTGACCAGTGGGGAACTATGTCATCGGTGCTGTTCCTCATTGTTCCTGGGAATATATATGTGTCGGTTCTTAATAATCGGACGCACTCGTGCCAAGACACATGAAAAGTAAGAAGAATGAGAAGAAGAACATTGGTGGAAATGATTGTGAGTGACGTGAATGTTTTGTGATTGTGTGTAATGTGTGAGTCCCTTGTAGAAGTCACACAGAATTATCACCTGACTATAGTTTTTTTTTCAGCTGTGTGTTTTATATTTATTTTATATTGAATACCTTATATTACTGTTACAACACACACGTGTAAATAGCATTTTAATTTAACAGTTTTATATACTACTCATATTCTAATCACTAGTTTAATCTAGAAATCTATAATGCACAATTTCTATCATATTAAAACACATCATACTTAAACTAACCGCTAACTATACTATACTATCACATAAACTGTATTGTGGTATAAACAGGGGTTAGAGTGGGATTTGAAAGGTGAGGGAGATCCGCAGGGTGGAGCACAGTCCCTCTCGAGAGGGCTGGTAAAACCTTGCATATTTCATGAATGTCATCATTTCTTGCTCATTTCTGATAATCAATAAATAAAAACATGCATTGTCAAATAGTATGTTATTTGCTGAAGTATTACAAAGGTCTGCAACCGCTGATGAAAAAATATGAGGAGTGTTACAGGAGCCATAACTAAATCTTGTATGCCATTATAACATAAACTGACAAAGGTATCAGTGGTTATCAATGGACTCAGTCGTTTCCTCAACAGCTAACAAGTCTCGTGGTTTTCAAACTAGTTATTTAATATCTCCTTTTTTTTTTGGCCGCACTCTTTGCAGGTATTGACATTTTCAGTGACTTTCCAATTTTGCCCTCCTCACACAGGAAATGGTGGATGGCACAATTGATGAGCGCTTCGGCTGCGGAAGCCAAGAAAAGCTAAAGCCAAAAAAAGTTAAATTGTTATATATCCCTGTGTATCCCTGTTTTGTGTGCTGATGGATTGCTTGTTCTCTAGACTCTTCTGTTGGATCGCTGCTCTAATGAGCTAATTTGTCTCCATTGTGAGTCTATGACTTTATTGTTGGTGCTAGTGGCAGGCCACCTTTGATCAATTGGACAAGAGGGATGTGCCAGAGACATATCAATGCTACTGCAATGTAAGCTGATAATCATGTATTGTTATGTAGTATTATGCCTCCTTAAAGCACAAAAGTTGTAGTAGTGGTCTAGAAGGTATAGAACTCTTCCACATCAAATTGCCCAAACTGTTTGATCCAGTCCAACTTTGGTGAACTTTGACCTCTAAATTTGCACTGCTGAACAATAGCAAACCCTCTTTGCTGTGCTGAACTCTGTAAACAGAACAGCAGAGAGGAAAGAAAGGCTCTGGAAGCTTTTGTGACTAACTGGTACTGACTCAGCTGACTAGCGTGTTAGCAGTTAGCTCATCATTTCATCAAACCAACCCTGTGAGTAGTCACTGCATCACCGAGAAAGACGTATGCTGCAGACAAACAGATGAATTTCTCTCCGCTATTCCTGATGTGGCCGGGCCCTAAAACTAAATTAAAGCTTTGTTTCTTTCATCTTTCGCCGTGACATCTAAAATCAGCCTCGTTCCGCTCCCAACACCCCCAAACCTGAGGTGGAAGGTAGCCACAGCAGCCACTTCTAAATAATTGATTGTTGCCTCCAGACGGGTTTAACATGCTGTTGTCGGGACGAGCTCAGATTTAGAACCAGACAAGCCACTGTCCCGAAAAACTCAGTGTGACCCTCCCCTTGCTTCACACCCCTCATCTCCCTCGGCTCCTCCCTTCTGAGCCTGCTAAGACAGAGGCAGCACAGTGCAAGGTTACTGTGTTGTCATAAAAAGCAGTTCGTGGCGATGTCTAAATTGGAGTTGAAATCTTTAGTGCACAATGAAGTCAAAAGGAGACAAATCAGGGGCGATGCAGGGCCAAATTACCTGTGAGCCGAGAGTTTGAACAGTCAGTTTGAACCCCTGCTGTGAAAATGTGGTTGCATAAATAAACTATGTAACACTCTCTCTTTAAAGCTCTTTAAACAGCTGTCCGTGTGCTCTCGAGTGCAGCACTGAGCCATTACCCTCTATAGAAGTGCGGTTAAGTGCCCCTCAGTAGAACTTTGTGCCTCTATGTAGCAGCTCCAGCTGTAAATGTTTAGAACAGTGGGTTAAGCAAAGGTCAAAAATCAGCCATCCGTCCAGACATGCCTGTTAGAGTAATGTTTCTGTTTGGTAGGTGGAGGATTATTTGGTAAACTGGAGTAACTCGTCTTTGTTGATTCCCCAGAATCACGTGAAAGGAGACATTTTGCTGTTACTGTCTCGTTTCCTTCGCCGGCTCGCCTCCTCCCCTCATGTCGTAGTTGTTCCCACATTCTGTGGAAGTGAAAGAGGAATCATGGAAATACTTGGAAATACGAATTAAAGTGACAGACAGCAATGATGGAGAAATCAGAATAAAGACTGTGGAACGATACACAGGTTATAAGAAATTGTGAAAAGAAAAAAAACCTCTAAATAAAAGATGCGACTCCAGGATCATGAAGTAGTTTTCTGCATCCTTTGTTAATGAGTTCTACACATTTACATTCATCCAATAACTTCACCTCGAAAGTGAATCTGAAAATAAATCAAATCTTCTGTCATTTGTTTGCAGTCTTAAGAGCGGCCTGAGTGACAGATTTATGGTCTGATAAAAGACTTCATTTTGAGTTTGATACTTCTAATCAAAAAATACAGATTCCTTGTAAAAAAACAAAACAAAAAAAACCCCCAAAACATTTTAGATCTTCAGAGTTCCTGTAAAGAAATGTGATAAATATATATCGATAGGAGAGTCAGTCAGTACATTTTCCTCTGATGACATAACATTAGGTTTGGAGACATATAAACTCTTAACAGATCCTGACAGCAGATATGTCAGGGCTCAGAGGAGAAACCCACAGTGACAGGAGAAGCACTCTGGATATTATTTATGACAAGAGTGAAGGGAGGCAATTTGTAACTCGACACTGGAGGGATGACCACAGCTGACTGCACCACAGCTGATTCTTAATAAGAGGCTAATATCTGCCCTTTCCTTATTCAGATATACATGAATCCTCTTCAGTTTATCAAGTGAAATGGATTACATGATTTCATGTCTGCCTGTCTTTGGTTTTCATATGGTGAAAGCCTGTGTGTTTTGGTGTGAAGTACAACCCAGAGACTTGGTGTTGCAGTTTAGAGTGTGAAGCCTCTCTGCATGCAGATCGTTGCTTCTCCTGCACAGAACAGAATAGTGGCAGCTCGTGTTCAACATGCAGGCAATGAGGCAAGACTACTTGAAAGGCGAGCGGTGCACTCCGAGTGTGCACATGCTGTTTGTGTGTTTGCGTGAAAGAGGAAGAAATATGACCCGTGCAAACACAGCTCCCTCTGCAGATGTAAATCTGACAGGCCAAGAGTGTATTCAGGCACACAACGGCTGCCAAGGATAAGCACACTCACACAGCCAGGGGACAGAACAAGCTTTTGTCAATGTTTGACCTGTGTGTAAATGTGTGTGTGTGTGTGTGTGAGAGAGAGAGAGATGGAGGATAGGACGAGAGGAGGATAGGAGAGAGGAGACTGGAAGTATTTCCCAGCAGTGCTGACGTCTGCAGGCTGTGGTCAGGCGTCTGTCTGGGGATCATGCTGCATCACATATTTACTGGGATTACCATAGAGCTCCGCGTCTGCAAACACCATTTTGGAATAAATTACACTGATACGTTTGGAGCGGTTCAAATGTGGCTGAATGTCGGTGTGGGAGTTGATGTGTGTGTAGCTGTTTACACAACCGCAGCTTCTGCTGTGCAAACCGGGCTGCACTTGAATTGTCCATCAGATATTTGTCAGTCACTCCCCATGCAGGGATCATAAAATAATATTGACCCTTCTTTGTTTATGTTACATTTTTTTCGTCACATTTCATTTGACTTGATTTCTATTGGGGCATTTCTCCTCAACAATCTTCAGAGGTGAAAAACAGGCTAAACAGGACACCTCTTTAATAACACCGTTCCTGAAGTGAACCGACTGACTGACTGATTGACTGATTGATTAGTTGTTTGTGTAAACTGGCTGGCAGCTTCTCCCCAGTCAGCCTCCACCACTGGGACTGATTGACAGCTGGACTCTCTGAAGCTAATTGGGTTTGGCAGTAATGCTCAGAGATGATTGGCAGAGGTGTTGCTGTTGGTGACGGGCTCCGATCAAATTGCGCTTGTTCAGAAGAAATTACAGGATTTATCATACTACTCAAAGACGTTTCACCTGCAACTGACTCCAGGAAGCAGTTTGTATATTTTATATATATATATATATATATATATATATATATATATTATAAGAGGCCTGAGGCTCATATAACTGACAGTATCAATGTTTGTTGATTTCACTTGGTCATTTAATTGTTTATGCAGCATTTGGAGTTGGAAGTTTTTTTTTTTTTTAATCAACAGGAATGTAACCTACAAAGTTTCAACACCAGTGCAATGTGTCAGTAAATAACACATTTAGTTGTGTGCTCCACCACTCATTCATTCTTATGTCCTGCTGTGCTCATTTGAAACAGACCTGAATATATTTTTCAACCCAGCCTCGGTGTCTTAATGAGCACACTGTCCATAGAATGTCCTTCAACTGAAACCGATCGAAGGGACACTAAGCTGTTAACAAGCAGCACATATACATTTACTGCTCTATCCTTGGCACCACATAGAGTGAATGTACACGGATGCCATTTCTCTCATTCAGTCCCTGACGTGTTGGTATTTATTGCTTTGTAACGGTGATTGCAGTCATCATGACACCCTCCACTTCATTTGCACGTTCTCTTCAAGGTGTTTTATTAGTGGCCAGGAAAATATGATCTCATCACCGACTGCCGAAGCTTTCATGTTGCTCTGCGTCTCATTCGTTCTCTACCTTTCTTCGTGTGTGTACTCCCTGCAAGGTGACTGAGATTTGGTATTTTCAAGAGCGACATTTTCATAAAGCTAAAGCCTTTCTGCGAGTTGTCTGAAACCAGCAAGGACTTAATGAACAGACTCAAAGACAAGTGAAAGGATATAGCTTTTGCTGTTCTTGTTTTGAATGCCATGAAGCTGGACTCTTTAGCAAAATATAGTGATGGCTGATAACTTGCTCCCACCCCTCTTTTGGCCCCCCTCTTGCCCAGTTATTCAATCTTCTTTTGAAAGAGCAAGCTGCTAATTTGACTGAACATGCAGATCTCCTCCCGTGATTTTCTCTTTCCAATAAAGGCTGTAGGAGCTGTATCAGTTTGTCTCATTGTCATGTCACCAAAGGAGGCACATAAGCCCTCAGTTGATGGCAAGCTCTGCCTTTGTTAGATGTTTTTTTAAAACCTGCAAAGCACCATGTTTCGCTGTGGGTGCCTGACGGTAGGGCTAGAGAGAAAAATGAATAGCAGAGTCTATGCAGGCGATAATAGTGTTTGTTTGATCAATTTCACGTTCCTCTCCCCCTGGGCTCACTATTGTTGTTGTTTGTCACCATCTCTCAGCAATGAGAGAGATACATTTCCCCTGAATGCAGCCAGTGCTAACACAGAACAGACTTTTCGTTTTTTTTGTTTTACTATTATTGAGAAAACAGTGGTATCTATTTACTCTGGTGATAGCTGAGCTCCATTTGAATCACACCTGCAGCTTTCTAGAACAATATTCCAGGTCCATTCACAGGTTTATTGAGCCATGGCCATGGCAAGATCAACCTGTTAGGGAGCCCCCCCACCCCCTCAGGCAAATATCTATTGATGGACCCCTGTGGCCCTTAGCTCCTGTTGCCTCCAAGTTCTCACTATGTGCACACACTAGACTTAATAAGGCAACTAGTACTCCAGTCCAGTAATCCTAAGAATTACATCCATACTGGACCTCATGATTTATATCCAATGCCAGCATTCACTGCCAGTGCAGAAAGCAGTCTGCTTCATATGTAGCCAGAGGGGAAAACACAGGAGAGGAGATGAGGTTAATGGATGGGTGTGTAACGTACAATTGCGATGCTGGAGTTTGAGGTTTGCATTCAGTTGTTTACCCTGTTTTACCCAAGTGTTTCAGTTGACTAACCTCAACCAGAGTTCATTTTGCCATAGCCACAATCAGTGCGGTTGTCATGTGCCTCCACCAGAATAAGTACTGCGGCCAGGTAACTGTGTGTCACTGAGTTTTATTCCATTAAGTACAACTTTATTTTTGGAATATCCACCAAACAAATCCCATGAAAAGACCAAAACTAACAATGAATATGTCCTTCCATCAAGTATTGTGTGTGTGTGTGTGTGTGTGTGTGTGTGTGTGTGTGTGTGTTCTTATTCCTCTGAGCCATAGAGCTCCACTGACCAAAAACTACACAAAACACATCCATGAGTCACACTGTTTCAGTGGCTGACATGTTCCTTCATTATCATGAACACACCTACACTGTCCCGCTGCCAGTCATACTAATCACTAATACGAATCACTAATCCACTAATGCTTTGAGGGGAGTGGGTTTCTGAAGCTGTCGGACCATCCAGCATTCACTTCAGATTAAGTTGGTTGGCACCTCTTGTAATACTGATGTTACAATAATCAGAAAGTATTGAGAGACAGACTAACACATTGTTGGTTTTAATCTCTACTTTAGAATTGTAGACAGTCTATTGGAATAACACTAGCTTTAGCCTTTCAGATCTAGTGCTGATCTAGAGACAAAGAGGAAAGGGCCACAGGGCTAGTGTAAAACTGGGGCTTTAGGTGCCCTTGGGGTCTTGGGCCCCTGAGCAGTTGCCTCCTTTGCCTAGTTTCTTATCCAGCTTTGGGCATGAAAGTGACACAAACAGACAATTATGGGAAAAATAAAAGAAATGACTTTCTCCGTTCCCTTAACTGACAGTCCGACTACTAAACTGAAAGCCCTAATGTAATTTCACAATGAAAGCTCCCCTGTGATGGATGATCTAAAATGTAAGCGAGACCAGATGCAGCAACAATGGTGATTAGATAAAAATGAGCGAAAGTAGCAAAGTATCATGTGCTGAATTATTAGCCATTAGAGCTAGCTGAGGTTCCCATTAATCTGACAAAGTCAGCTCATCTCTGTGCGAGACAGGGGGATGGCTTGTTAGATCAACATGTCTTCATTAGCCAGGGTTTCATTGGGCTGCCCTGGAAGCATTAGGGCTGTGATTTATTTAGTTTATTTGGAGATGGGTAATCTTCTGTATTGTCTTTTAATGTTGCTCTGAGAAAACATTTGAGTTTGTTTTATCAAAATAACTGCCAGATCATTGGAGACAATTTTGCATCCTTATTAGCACACAAAAGTTTAACCCTGGCAAAGATGAAGCTAAATCATCACTCCCAAAACTTTTCTTCTGCTGGACAGAGTCAAATACTTGAAAAGACCTGTGGGCTAAATATGCTCTGATGGCTACAAGTTGCTGAATCAGGCCCACTTTGCAAAATCAAAGAGTCTCCCATCAAACCATGGCTTTTGTCTCAGTGTCTTCCGATTAAGGCAGTGTCTAATCTTTAAATATTTACCTGGTGGATAAAACCTCTCATCCTCTCTGCAGCTGAGAAACTGCTAAGTTGTCGTCACAGGGGAGGGGTTCCTCACAGAGATCTGAAGCTGCTGTGAGAGTGAAAGCAAGATGAGTGGGTCCAGAAACACCTATCCTAACATTTTGCCTTTGGATATTTGATTTTAAAATATTTTTTAAAGCCCAGTGGGATATTTTTTAGTAATACTTAGTCAGATGTCAGCAGGAAAGTTCAATCTTTTGTCAGAGCTTTTGTAGCTAAGAACTGAAATAGAATGAGCAGTTTCTTTAAACCTGGTCAGGGTTGGTTTCTTTCCAGTGGCACCGCTCAGGAGATTCAGCTTTTCACTGCCAAATAACTTGAAACTTGTTATATGTTATGTTCAGAAAACATTCAGGTGATTAATGACACCAGTGGCTGTTAAGTGAACTGCAGTCAGCAGATAAAAAACTCCACACATACCTCCACGTATGTTCGGCAAATACCCAGCGACCAAAACCACACACACGGCATGTTTATGTGTTGACAAGCAGAAACACCTTGCAACGCTTGAGCATACCTCATATGAGGGCAATTTATTGGCCCTCCTGCCTGGCAGGCCAGAGATTAATGAGCTGTTTGTTGGTTACAACACATCCTCCACGCCTCTGTAGTCCTCGACCACTTTTCCAAACTGTGTTATTGGGTTTTCTCACTTAGTAGAAAGCCTTTCACCAGAGTGCTCAGGTGAGATATTGTACCTTGATATTGTACCTTCACCCTCTCAATTGTCATCTTGAGGAGAATGTGCTCGTGCAGTTGGTCGCTTTCGTCTTCTGGGTCACGATGGTTACGCCTTTTTAGAGTTGCCACTCAGGAGGGTGATAACAAGGTCTGAGAGGTCTTGGTTGTTTTGGCAGGAGCCTCAAATGCTTTATGTGAGAAGAAGAGCAAAAGAGAGTGAAAGTCAAAGCTCGATGATTCTGATGTCTGAGTGACTTGTAACTTTTCTGAGATCAGCCCAGAAAGAGAGGACGATCAATTTGTGACATTTTGATTCAATTATGAGAGAGAAACAATATTTTTCAGGTGGCATTTTGAGCTGCCAGATAATGCATAGGCTCAGAGGAAAATGTTAGATTTTCTTTCTACACCCCAGAAAGAACTGTGCCGTGTGACATACAGAACGTATCAAAAGAGGGCAAGTGTTCAACTTTTTTCTTTTTGGCGTTCGAGGGCAAGTGGTGGCTGTGTTCTGTTTAATATTTCAGGGCCGACAAGGCTGCTTGAGAGACCTTATGTGAAGAGGGGAAATGGAGGGATGTGGAATGATGGGGGTGGAGGAAGCTGATGTCGAACTCAAGCTGAACTTTGTCTTGGGCCAAAGATGGCTTGTC
The DNA here is from genome assembly GCA_037833715.1 of Toxotes lorentzi. Taxonomy (NCBI): domain Eukaryota; kingdom Metazoa; phylum Chordata; class Actinopteri; family Toxotidae; genus Toxotes; species Toxotes lorentzi. Next base: position 12,012,476 of record JBBMJY010000016.1, read on the forward strand.
CCTGCCATCATCTACAACAACCGCATCATGAGTGATTTGATAGAAATATTGTTTATTTCCCGAAACGTGGAGAAAACTTCTGGTGTTCAGTGTCGAAGGTGAACACTCCATCGTTATCCTCAAACACTGACTAACTAACTAATTTCTACCGCTCAAAGAAAAATATATCGCGTTCTTGGCGACGACAGGTGGAGACACAAGTCCGTAAATGAAAGAAACAAAAACCAAGCAGAAGCAGCTCAGGGTAGATGGTCGTGGTGATGACATACACTCTGTGTATGGATGTATCCCGCTGTGTATTTGGCATTTGTGATAACACACACCAACATTTCCCCCCACATTACTTTCTTTACTCATATGTCAATGATATGAATATGAATGCAGACACATTCTCTGCTTTGAGGACTCACTCTTTTGTTTTCCCTTTTCCTCTCTGACACTGGTCTTGTCTGTAACTTCAAAGACTTTCACACTGTAATAGCATTAATATGAGACTAAATACACCAGGGAGGAGTGTTTTGTCTGCTCAGTAACAGTCTTTATTGTAGATATAAATTCACCTCACCTCGAAGTGTTTTTCTAGAGTCAAAAGTTCAAAAATCCCTAATTCATTCAAATTTCCAATCAGCGAAGAGGCAATTTAGAGATTTGTTTTTCTAGAAATGGGTCAGGGCATTTCCACTTCATTTTGCCTGTGGATGAAGTGTTGTTGGTAGGTGTTTCATGCTTGTCTAAGCACACAGGAATAATTCTCATTCTGCCCTGATAAAAGACGCCAGAAAATCCACCCCCTTATATTTTTTTTTTTTATTGAAAAATATCCCCCTGTCTGCAAATCTCCTTCTCCCACTTCTCTTTGTTTGACACTCACCTCTTTAGGAATTTATCCCCTCAATCCTGCCTTGTCATATCATCCCTTAGAGGCGAAGAAGCTGTCACCAAAAAACAGAGGAATCTAAAGCCAAATAGCTTCGCCGCCGCAGAGAGAAAGGGAGTGATTCATAGACAGACATACATCTCAGTCATTCATTCACTTTGCATCTCATCTCACCTCATGAGTTGAGGCCCTTAGCAGTGATTAATGGCAGCGAATTCTCCCCTCTGTGGCTTCTGGCTGCTTCAAACCATCCAGCCACATGTGAATATGAAAGATCGCAAAAACGAAGAGGAAACCCTCGCTCACGTCTCATCAGTTCAGCTATTAGCCTAAATACACAGAGAAATCATGTGCCCGTCAGGTACGGCTGTGTGTGAAGGACATGTGGTATGATACGGCAGGCGTGACGGACCGAGATTGCTGCTCCATCGACCTTTCACAAATGGCAGTAATAGCTAATGAGTGAGGCAGGAGACTTGAGATGCAAGGCTCATTGCGCTGAAGCGAGGCCCTTCAGCATCTGTGCGTCCGCCCACTAAATCCTATTCATTCCTATTGGGGTGACAGGTGCTGCGTTAAACCCAACGGGAGGATAACACATGGATGATTTCATCTCATGGGGTGATTTCATACACCGGCTGACCTCCAGCTAATGAATTTATCTCTCCTCTCTCTCTGCTTTTTTACATGTGCCCTGTCCCTGGCCTCCTTCAACATTCCTCAGGTAAGAGCTCAAGAGAAATCTTTTCTTTCTTTCTTTCTTTTTAATGTTTTTAGCTGCTGATGCAAATATGATGCTGGATACTGTAACATAACAAAAGGGAATTTTGTGGGCACTAAATATGAGGGCTGCAACTTTGGCATCTTCTGTCCTGACAGTATGGACAGTTTCACCTTTTGATTTATAAATAAATGTGTCTTTGCTTTTCTATGGTAAAAGAGTCTAAATGTGGACAATTACTACAAAATAGAATAAGGAGAAGGTCATCCTGACTGTAGCTGACATATTCAGTCAAGAAATGTAGGGAGGATGCAGCCAATGAACTGGATTACTGCTTAATCCATGAGCGTGAAAAGGTTGATAACACAACAGCCTGTCACCATGAGCCATCTCCATTAGAAGTGAGCAAACTCCATCCGGCCATTGAAACTTTTTATCTCTGCCTCTTGCGCACTTTGTTGGCAGTTTGAGGGCAGCGTCTTTGAAAATGTCGAAAGAAGCTTTGGTACTATTTGTTGAGGAGGAGCAGGCTGAGTCTGGCCTCTGTGGGCTGGCATCTCTCAGGATGTGGCCGTGGATTTGGAAAACAGCTTTTAAGGACACGGATAGGGTTCACACACATCTTTCGCAGCACAGCACTTGGCCATTATTGCAGGTGCTGGACCAGAAACTGGACAGAAACCCATCACAGTGAATTTACTGTAAGTGTAGCACCAAACTCCATTGGAATAAAAACTAAAATCCACATTTCTGAAGCTGTATTCTATCCTATCTGTCCCTTTAAGGTGTGCAGCCACAGATGGATTCCTTCCCCAGTCCTGTGTCTCTCCACATCGCCACAATGGCAGGGAAAAGCCCTTGTGGTGATGTAGACTGAATATTAATAACATGGAGAAGGCAGGAGGAAAGGAATTAATGGCTGTAGTTGCCGTTTTGATCCCCCTACACCAGCTTCCATCATCTTCTCTGTTGCTTATGAGGAAACACATCCCCTCAGCTTCGTTGTAAGAATGATAAATTTAATCTTTGCACAGACGTAGTAATCACTGACTCCAGAACGGTGTGCTTTCATCATTCCTAATTGGCTGATAAATTACCTCCACTGATGAAAAATGGCGTGTGTGTACGCAAAGTTGTGATCAGCTACACTTTGTCTTAAAAAGTAGCTCAAGTTGGAGAGTAGGTGCAGGGCGCTTTTTGAAAATTCATAAGAAGGAGGATTTATTTAAAGGGGGGGGCGGCTTTTCATCACTGATTGATAAAATGCAACAGAGAGTGAGGAAGGATTATGAGCTTTATGAGATTTGAAGATAAACCGCTGCGTGTTTAATTTAGGGGACAATTAAAGTGACATATCACTGGTGCTACACCACTGCACATTAGGCTAATCCCCATGGAGACTGTTGTAATGTTTATTTAGACACAGCCCCACCCGCTCTCCCACCCCCCCCCACGGGACGAGGACGTGCAAAGGGATTTGTCAGGCGATGCGTCCTGCTTGGTGTGTGTTTGAGAGAATACTAATGCTCACCACGGGATATCAAATAATGCAGTGTTTGTTCTAGTGGATTAAATATATGTGTAATGTGTGCATGCATGATTTTTTCTCTTTTTGAAGGCTTTTTTGCTCATAACGTCAGCAGAAATCTACGGGTGTGCTCCCAGATGTAGACCTAAAATGGTTTCTCAAATCTCCTCTTAATACCAACTCATACAACAGACAAAACCGTTCTTAAAGAGAAGAGGCCAGTCATGTTTCAGTGCTTTGACTTATATGAAGTATTATTGAGTATTAGTGAATTGTAAAACTGTAACGCTGTGTACTAGAAATGATGTCCTAAATTGCTTTACCAATTATGTTGTGATTACAAACGTAACTGTAGGCTGGATTATGTAAAATAGATTTAATCTTTGAATCAATGACGCGGCACATTTATTAACGGCAGGTGGTGATTTGGGTGGATGGCGGGTGTAAAACACGCAGGACTGAGTCCACTCTGTGCAACAGAAGAACTTTGGTTAAGGTTAGGAAAAGATTGTGGTTTGGTCTCTTAACAAAATGCTGTGAGAGTCCAACAGGGAAACTCAAGCTGTGTTTTTCTTTCTTTCATTACTGACTGAAACAAGCTGTGAACATATCATTAACAAATCATCACCTTTCAAGTTGATGTGGCAAACTTTTGTTTATGTCCATAGTGTTTCAGGTCATGTAGCAGACGCCTCATCTGGGAGTCGCTGGGACTCCGTACGAGACACATTCCATTTCTTTTCCACTTTTGAAAATAAGATACCTGAAAATTACATTCTGGTGTCAACAAATTGTCTAGTCACTGCAAATGGGCACCCTGCATGCTCTCCCTTTATATGACAATCGCCCAGTGTTTTGTGCTTTTCTATTGCATCTTCAACATGGCAACAAACTTCACAGTGTCCTGAAATATCAGTGTCACACAAGGACGTCTGAAGAGTGATTAAACGTGTTGATTTTGGCAAATTTACATAACAGTAACTTTATAACTGTAAAGTATTCATCCACTTTTGGTTTTTTATTTATTGCATATCAACTAGTTGCAAGTGATTTTTCTGCCTCGTTCCAGTCAATTCTTTTTGCCCTTCAACCACTGCTATGAACTAAGAGCCCCTCCACCACAGAATCTCTATACCTCCTTCTCTCCATCTCTTTTTCTCTCTTATGTTCTGTCTGTCTGTACTGTATGCTCTCAGTACACAGCTAAAGCAGGAAATATCACCTGTAAACAAGCAAGCTCACCAGGCCATTACCGCTGGTATGTTTGCATCAGAGCCCTGCTAAATGTTGCTAATGGGCACTCGATGACGTTCACAAAGCTGGGGACACCCGGTATATTTTAGACTCACTGGAGTATGTGACAAGACTTTCTGGAGCACTACCGTGGCAACCAAAATGCGTCAGAAAAGAAATATGCTCATGGAAAAACGTCAGAAACGAGGAGGAAAGAAAAAAAAATTGCGTCCAGGTGTATGTTGTAGGAGCACAATGTCAGGCACAGCGACTCATGAGAAAGAGAATAGAATGAAAACTTTGCAGACACCATCTGAGATTTCATTATGCGTCGTAGTAGCCTCTGCAGGCTAAAACAAACATATGCAGGTGACATTTTCCCGAGTCTGTAGAGGTACATTTAAAGGTTGCCCTGTTATGTCAGTGCAGTTTGATGTCCATGTGTCTGGCCCCTTTTGGGAGCACTTGCACTTTGGGAGGACTTGCTGCAGAAGGTAAAGGGCCGTGCTTTTTCCTCCCCACCAATTACAGACCCAGCAGATGATTGAACGCTTAGCTGGTAATCCTTCATTCCTTCCTTCCTTCCTTCAATCCGTCAGTCCCACAGTTCATTCATCCTCCACTGCTCTCCTGCCTTTTTAATTTTGCTCCCTGCCATTAAAACCACCGGGGCAGGGTGAGGCTAACACCCCCCTGTGCTGGATTTAATGTTAGCCTGTGAATGCTAGCATGTACTATACGCTGACATGCACACTGCATGTACAGCAGATGTTGCAGTGGGGTTAGAAATACTGTACAGACCAGACCGTAACTATATTTTTCTATTTATACTGAAATTATTTTTTTACCATTTCTTAAACGTTTGGCCTGACAGGGCAAGAAACATGAGCAGTCAGAAGCTCAGAGAGGTTTTTAACACCAGTATTAGCTGAACTCCCCTGGAAGAGAAAACAAAATGAATATGGTGCTGGTGGCACAGACGTGTTATTGGCTACAGAGTAGTAGACAAAACAAAATAATGGGCACGGATTAAACTAGAGGAGGACCAGCAAGGACATAAGATGGGTTTTTCTATCAGACGTGTCATCAGAAGTAATAGATTAGGATTCATATATATTGCTTGTGATTTCAGTTCACTTTTACTAACATGACTCTTTACCCCAAGGAATTTTAGTCTGCATCACATAAACACTGTGATGCAACAGAATGAGTAACACTGCATTGATTTCCTTTTTTTAAAATTTTTTATTTGAGCTATTGCTGATAGTAGGATATAACAGCAGTGTCAGTGTTGTCCTTAAATTCTTCCCTTCTGTTTCTTAGATCTTCTTTTCAGCTCACAGCACACAACACCAGCCTTGCACATTGTATCCTTTTATTTATCTTTCCCCACACGCACATGCCCACAGATTCTTTCAGTTCTTTACCTCCTTGTTCTGTGTAATTCTGTGGTGTTTTGGAGACTGCAGCAGGAGACTCCTGCAGCATTCACACAGAACAGTGGTTGGCCTAGCTTCCGAGAGGCCCAGTTTGATCTTCAGCCCGTGTTCTTGCTTTAACACGGACAGATGAGGTCAGTCAAGGAGAAAGTCCCCCCACCATCACCACCACCACCCCCTTTCTCTTTGAGCTCTGTCCTTTATCTGACACCTCTCCGTCCTCGCCACATCACAAACAGAGCAGAACAGAAAGGTGAATCACCATCATCGTCCTTGAACAGTCTGTTGCACTCCAAAAGAGGCAAGAGAAACACCCAGTGGGCAATTTGTTTGAAACGTGTGAGTGTTGCTTCGCTACAGTTTTCCCAAACAAGGAGGAGACGTCCCTGTCTCTGCTCCGGTCCTCAGTCGCTGCCTTCTCACATCTCAGAAAGTTTCTTTGAAGAGCCAAAGTGCGTCTGCGTTTGTGGGTGCACTGCATGCATATGCCTGAGTTCAAGCACCAAACGCTGTGACACTTAGTGGAGCCATCTCATAATAAGGCTATTTCATGATAAGGTTTTTAGACCGTCTGATAACTCCGCAATGCCAGGAAACATTTGAAATTAGCAGGAAGCTAACAGGCCTAGCATGACTGGAGACTAAGCTCTGAAACATGGAGCACAGCTGGATGGTATTATGAATCAGACTTCTTAAGTAGTACCGGTCAGCAGGTTTAAGGGTCTTTACTGCCGGGACTAGTAGATGAGCACTTCCACCTTTGCTCCTGTTTGAAGCGAAGGTGGAAGTAGCATGTTGTTTTTATAGTGCCAGGAAGTGTTTTCATAGAGATCAGTAGGAACTGGGCGGCATTTTGTTATTTGTAAGGAAGTAAAACTACTGATAACTCTTCCGCGCATTAACCAGGAAACAGTAGTTTGCCTTAAAATTACATATGCACATTTTACATTTTTACATATTTTTATAGTGTTTTATCTTGAAATGGTATCCTTTTTTGTTTGGCACAGCCTTGGGAACATGTTGCATTTTACTGGAAACGTTTGTGTATGTGACAAGAAAAAGCAGGGGTTCTAACAAGGTTAGATGTGAGATTCATTCGCCTTGGAGCCCAGTGAATCTGGATATTTTGTCAAGCTGGGACTGGATCCAAAATTAAAGTGGCTATTGGAGCCCAAAACCTAGAGACTGAGGTGGATGGTTGGGCATACAAAGTGTCTGTCCCATTTCCTAACATTCAGTGTTGGTTAATTTTAACCATGAACACAATCTTTCCCAAACTTTTTAATGCAAAAATATTTGAAGGGAAATTACAAATGACATATTTTGTATGTATGTAAGTATTTGGACTCATTCTCACTGCTTAGCAGCCCTGCAATGAAATACATGTATTATTAAGAAAAACTGATTATACGATCCAAAACACCTTACATTTTATTCCTTTTTAAGCTTTTCCCTACTGTTATCTTCTGTGTTATAGTTATATTAGCCCTTCATGTGTCTAAAAACACCTGCATCTAATATCTCCCTGCTCAGGCCTTGGCCTCTGTTGAAGCCCTCCGTCCTGACACAGGTGCTGCTAAGCTCCTGATCAAGGTTTGTTTTTTTGCATTCAATCCCAATCACTCCCCACAGCTATGACCTGTTACCACACTAATCAATAGTCAACTAATTTTGGTCCAGGACTGATGATGCACCAGTGAATTAAGGCAATTAAAGTAGAGGAGGAAGAAGGAAGAGAGTGGAGCAGAGTGTGAAAAGAAGTGTCGCTTTGGAACAAATATAAGAAAGGCTGAGACGCGGCCAAGATTGTCAGCGCCGAAGCAGACGTCATTAAATTCTCCATTTAATTATAAAAACCCACATTTTCAAAATCGCATTTCTACTCTCACCTGTTTCATGTTTCAGTGGAATGTTTTTTTATGAGTATCTGAAATAATGACAAATAAAGCTGTTCAGCTACAGCTGATTTTAGGTGAATCATTAGTTAATGCTATGCTCATATATAATATATGATCGGTCTTGTTATGTTATTTTATATTATATTATATTATATTATATTATATTATATTATATTATATTATATTGCAAGACTAGCTCTGCAGCCATGCTAGCTGCTCTGTGAGGCTACATGCTGTCAGCATGCTAACATGCTCACAATGAAATATGCTTACTTTCTGGGCTAATGTTTACTGTGGTACTGTCTGAGCCTTTCGTGTTAGTAAGCTAACATCTATTATACAGCACAAACACAAAATACAGCAGAGGTTGATGGGAATGTCAATAGTTGCGAGTATTCAGTGATAAACTGAAATTTTGCACAGATTAAAACTTTGACCTGATCATGGCGCTAGAAGAAGATGAGGTCAGAAGATCAACAAAGTAAGTAAAGCAGTCTGCAGCAAATTTCATAGCAATCCATCCAGTAATTGTTTGGATATTTCAGTCTGGACCAAAATGGTGAACTGACCAAACAAAAGATGTTGCCATAGAAACAGCTCACAACAACAACTGCTGTTTGTGTGGTTAATAAAAGCGTTACCTTTAAGAGCAGCTTCACCAGCTAACACGTGAAGGTCAGTCAGGAGTACGACTCAGGCTGAGAGGAGAGCTGTATAGTGTCTCCTGTGTCTCTGGAGGAGCTTTGTCTGAGAAAATAACCTGATGACGTCAGTGCTGATGTGATATGGTGTCTCTGATCTCAGTTTGTCTGCAGTTTGAAAAACATGGACCACATAGGGATGTTTAACAAAAAGATGCTTATATGTAATTTTATATAAAGTGTAGGATCCAGTGTTTGTGGATCTAACAAGGGACTAATGTGCAACACACACTGGCTGCGTTACATCATTTGATGTACTCGATGCAGACTTAAGAAGTCGTCAAGATGCAGTGGGTGAGATATGAAGATCTGGGTAATGGGTGCGATGCAAGCGCTGGGGGAAAAAAAAAAAGCACGGTGGCGTATCCTGAAGAGTTGACGTGCGTCATCGCTGGTCGACGTGCGTCAAGGCACCAGCGGTGTGTGGGCTTACATTGAAAACAATGGTTGCAGTTGTTTTAATGAGCGTCTCATGCAGCCCGTGTGTGTTAGCGTCAAAAGTGAGGACGTATATGTAATATACAGTGTGTCAGCTATATATCAGCCATTGATGCTGGAGCACCTCTTTACCAATGTAATGCAATAGCCTGATTAGATTGCATTTACTGTAGATGCTGTTTTTAGACGCACAAAGAGAGTTTTATTTTGAGTTCCTGGTTGCAGGAGTGAGACACTTCTTTCCATCCTTCACCATCCAAACAGTACGCATCACTTCATTTAAAGGGATTAGCTGAGATTAAGTCAGACATCAGCAGAGAATAAGAGGAATGTGTTTATATATTTTAGAGGCAGATGTGAGGTAAATTACATGGTTTGTGTGATGATATGCTAATTCAAATTATCCTCAGGCTGCCTGCTGTGAGGAATACAATCATATTCGACACGCATGTGAATGAATCACGGGTTCACACACACACCTGCCCAGCTGCACTCATACATACTGAACACTGAGACGCACGAGCAAGATTAAACTACAACACCTGAGTCTGTTTTCATAGAATTGTAGCTGCACCTGTGTTGTTATATCTCAGCAGTAATCAGAAAGACAAACGAAACCATCACACCTCGTCACGTCTCGCCAAGTTTTTGCCCTCGTAAAACAAGAGAGCCGCACACACAACTTTGAAGTTTTTGCTTCACACCTGGTTGATGCACATCGTATGAGCTCTGCCGTGGTGTCGTGTGAATCCACATGCATTTGAATCCCTTCCCAAATTTATATTTAAAAACAGTTTATTGATAAATAAAGCTAATTTCAGTTGAGGTTTACAATAGATGGCAGAAATGCAACACTTTGTGCAGTTTTGATTGACAGCCTAATTAGTCTGTTATAGGCTGGACAATTACCTGTTGATAGAACCTAAAAACAGAATGATAAGTAAAAGCTGAAATCTAAATATAAGTATGTGAGTGAGGTTTCCACCAGCTAACCTTTAGTTCATCTTGTCATCACAACTTCTCTTCTGGAAATGTGAGTAATTTCTTTTCTCCATCTCCGCCTCTACCTCTCTCTGCATCTTAATTTATTCATCTCCGAGCTCTTGCATGATACACTGGCTGTGCAGTAGCAGGAGATCTGTGACGGAGCTGTCACCTAGCGCTGCACTCACCGCTCTCGATAAGAGACTGACAGCTAAATGGTTGTGAAGTAAATATAAATCTTAACATGCACTCTGGTTTAATAATGGCTGTTGTCTGTTGTGTACTGTATGTGTTTATGCATGATGCCTGGAGGGGAAGGTTGTGTTTGGTGTCAGCAGTAAATTACTGAATCATGGCAGAGGAATTCAAGGGCACAGATGCCTTCGGGTAAGTGCTCTTCTTAAAGTTCTAAATGTATCACTTATGAAATATCTAGTAGATTTACATTTTTATTTTATTTCACATAGTTTTACAAGCAAACTAAAGTTTTTTTTTTAAAACTTTTAAAGCGTTTAATTTTGTTTTCTTTTAATTAGCTGATCCATTACCATTTATATGGAAGTTACCAGAAATACTTTTTAAAAAATCATTTTAATCCATTTTGATTTCCATTTGTGTGTGTGATGCATAACAAAACTGAAGCAGAACTAGTTTTTTTTTGGTTTTTTTTAGCCCTTAAAGCTCCATATTTCTAATCTGTAATAGTTTCCTATACACATCTTCTCAACCAGCTCCCGACTAAAATATCTGGCTTCTTAGCGGCTAAGTGCTCCAGAGCGCTCACCAGCTTGTTGCTGACTTTTTGTGTTTGCTGTTTGGTGCAGAACGAGTAGCGTTCGGTGGGTGAGTCAGAGCTGAAGCAGCTGAGCACTGCAACTGAAAACACATTTGACGGGAGAAGAGACGCTGAACCGAAACAGTAAAATTGTGAGCTATAAAACCAAACCAATGAGCTAAAGGATGCAAAAGTGCTCTGAGGAGCTACAAATATTGATTAGTGTGGTTTTAAAATGAAAAAAAAAACCTCAGTTCAGTTTGATGGGGGATTTCATCAGTTTGATTAATGATTTTAAAAATGTATTATTAATATTGGCAGCCCTGGACGTCCATACCTCAGAGGATCACTTCAAGCCCTGACTTCACTGTCTTTGTTTACTCATCAAACTCAAACTATATTGCTTTATTCATGAAGGATTTTTCAGTGTAAACAAACAGCTCTCTCTCATACGCCCTCTTCATCTCTCCATCAGACCCTCATGCGTGTTTTGCGTTCCTCTCTCTGACTGTCCCTCTGAGCACTTATGTAAGTACTCCCCCACCCCTGCACGCCTTTGGATTTTTCATCAGCTGGAGATGCGTTCCTCTCCATCTCACTCACAGCGTGTGCATTATTCAAAGCATCAGCCCCCAAATATAACCAGAGGGGATTCACCTCGTAGACGCCCTAGGGGGGGGGGGGGGGGGGGGGGGGGGGGGGGGGGGGGGGGGGGGGGGGGGG
>JBBMJY010000016.1:12023892-12035846 GCA_037833715.1 Toxotes lorentzi
GGGGGGGGGGGTTTTTTCTCTCCAGCCCAGTTGGGGGGGGGGGAAGGGTGAAAAGACCAAAAACAAAAGGGGAGAGGGGGGGATTCAACACACCACCCCCCCCCCCCCCCCCCCCCCCCCCCCCGCCAAAGCCCCTCACCAGCAGCCTCCCGTCCTGACTGCTTTGAGCTGAGTTTAAATCTTTAATATAGCCTGATGATCATTTTTCCAAACAAAAGGGTGAAGGGTTTGTTGGGGGGGGGCGGGGGGAGTATGATAGAGAGGGGGGCTGTCATTACAGAAATTCTGGCAATCAGAGGCGGGAGGAGCCTGCTGCCATCTTGACGCACATTTTGGGAAAATCTCAGTGGGATGCCTGCTTTGATCACTATCATTTCCTCAGTGTGTGTGTGTGTGTGTGTACTGTGTGAGCACGCATGTGGGGTTTTTGCTCAGTGCTGGCAGGCAGTGGTTTGTCAGTGTGTGTGTTTATGCAAATGCACTTTTGTCCTCCAAGTTTTTAAGTTTCTGACAAGGTGTTTACTTGTGTATCGGCACCCAGACATGGGCGAATGTTTGTTTGAGACCACACAACCGTCTCACCACCCACCCCCTACTGTTAGCTGTTTATTTATAACCAAACAACATCAGTAACAGCAGGTTGTGAGGCCAGAGTGGGTGTTGGGGGGGCCGACTATCGTGTCAGCGGTGGGTCTGGCTTAATGATAAGCCTATATTGTCTTGACGGTGGGATCAGCGCAGATGTTTATTGAAATTCCTATTTACAGACCATAATCTTTGGGTTGAAGGAGAGTGTGGGAGAGGGGGCAGAGGCGGCGGATAAAGAGAGATGAGAGGATAAATGAAGATGACTCTGCAAGCCTGAAGTTTTTAGATATAATAAATCTAAAAACTTTTGTGTATTTCAAAAGCAATCGTGTTTTGGTGAACTGGAGTACATTGTGTACCCATTTTACAGCATATTAATGCATGTTGGACTTTTTCACATTTTGCAAGGTCCTGACATCAGAAGGATAATCTCAATAATCCTGTTAAATGTGTCATGTCCTGTCTGTACGTGTCAGCATTAGGAGGTTTATCACAGTCACTGCAGTCCATCAGTTAGTGTGTGATGCAGTGCAGTTAGGAGTTCTACTTCAGTGACACATGTTTTGACTTTTTACCCTTCATCACAGGTTACATGTGTCTATGAGCTTTAAGGAGGCGTTCTGTGTGAGCTCCGTGTCTTTGCCGGTGAGTTACACAGATTCTTCCTGAGCAGAAAGGCAGATTACCACGTGAAGTACAAGTTCACGAAATATACAAGACTCATAAACCCTGTCTGCCTTAACTTTACCAAAACTTAGGTAGGTTTGTTATGTAGGTTTTGAAGCTTTTCAGTCATTTAATTTTCAAGGTCGTGTTGGATGCTGTCTGCTCTCTCAGAGCGGTTGGGGATCATGTTCTAGCGTGTATCTACACCTCCGGTTTCATTGGTGTTGTCTTCTTGCTCTAGTTCCATGAGAAAGTGGTGGGAGAAGAACGGTCGGATGAGGAGGAAATGAGATGAGAGCTTGTGATCTCGTCCACCTATGTCAAATCATTTGTGTGCTAATTACAGTAAAGAGCAGAGGCTTTTTGAGGTCTGCAGGTTCATGTGAGGTGTGTCTCAGAATGAATAATGCACTTTACCTCCCTCCTCATAATTCCCACCACCACTTCTGTGATTCTCATCTGATTTCATCGCTGTCTGGGAGTTATTCCCTTGATGCACTGACACACACACACACACACACACACACACACACACACACACACACACACACACACAGTTATGAGTAATGAGGACTGACCCTGACACAGATACGGTCATAGTCGTATATTGTACACTGCAGCCTGCTCTGTCTCTCTGTCTTTGTCTCCATCTTCCCCCTATCCTCACCTCCAAACACTCCCTCCCCCTCCTCCTCTCATAAATACAGCCGTGAGGCTTATGCAGCCGTCAGATTTCTCTGTGATGACAACGACACCCCCACCACCCACCCTCCTCCTCTCAAACCTCGTCTCACCACCTCTCATCTTCCCACCGTCGTTCCTTCAATAAGCTTCGAGGTCCGGCAGGAGGGTGGGCCACGGGAGGTCACGGCTGACTTTATTAAAACACGGGTGTCTATTAATCTGCAGTCCAAATCACACTGAGAAAGAGTAGGAGGAGGACGGATGGTGTGAGAAAGAAATGTAATAGAGAGAGAAAAAGGCGAGGAGAGCACGAGGTGGTACTGAAAGCAGAGACCAGAGAATGAGGACGCCTGAAAAGAAGAAACAATGAAGCCGAAGAGAAATAATAAGAAGTGGAAAAAGAGAGGGATAGTGGAGAAAAGATGATGTATTAAGGCCACAGTTTTGTGCACTGGGGTCATTGGATGCTGTTATATGCAGATGTGATTAAATCTGTGCATTTGCTTTGATTCATCCTGCTGCACGAATACACATCCTCCCCCTTATTTACATTCTTCCCACCTCGTTTTCATTACTTTGTGCACACAATTTCATAATTCATGTGAACAAATTAATTAACACACTTCCACTGCTTTGCTCGCAGTTTAATAAAAATAAAAGCATTTCTCAGTCTGAGTTCCTCAGCGACTTCCAAACTGGTTCTTCTCTAATTGAATTTACTTGATTACACAGATGTATTTTGGTCTATTGAGCTATACTTATTTATTTATTTATGTTTCAGGATTCAGGTTCATTTAAGTTTTATTTTAGCAGAACAGTTCCGGAGTTGTCACAGAGGCCCTGCTTTGTTAATGCTGCTTTTCAACAGGGAGCAACAACGTGGTTTAAACTCTAGATACTAAGCAAGTAAAGTGATGAAGGTGTAAAATAAACCAGGGAAATATCTACGGTGCAATAGAGGGTTCTTTATTTCCTCAGCTGTAGAGTGAACTACACCTTTATTTTGATTTTACTGACAAATTCTTCACATCATTACATTTTCACAGCTCTAACTCCATCTGTTCAACAGCAGAGTCGCGCCACATCAGAGTTTCTCTTTTTAACAGAAATGCCATTTTTATAATATGCACTAAATACTTGGAGTGTGTACTACTATAGCCATTTTTTTCCTATTGCTGTTAATCCCCTAGCAATGAAAATAAAACACTTCCTGCCCAAATTTTTCACATTAAAAGCCTATAATCTTCTCAAAGGGAATAAAACCAACTATTCTTGTAGGCTTTTAGTTTGAAACGTGCAGGAAGGCCTGAGCTTAGTTGTAACAGAATAGAGTTCAGAAAAGTAGTTTTACTGACTACAGACTGACTCAGGGAGAGATTGAAGATGTTGGCGACCAACTCTGCCATTTTATCAGTGCACGCCCTCTGAACCCTGTCCAGGCAACGCTAACTCCATCAGTACAAAAATAATAATAATAATAATAAACAGAATGAACTTTATTTAAATAGTACTTTTCAAAACACTGTTACAAAGTGTTTCACAGTGAAAGAAACTTGAAAAATATAACATAGAAAATACTTCATTATTATTAACTGGTGAGCTAATATGAAGAATATTTATGAATTAATTTGACTTGACTTAAAACAGCTGCAGTGTAAAGTAGATTAACAGTGATTAAAGCAACCGTAAAGTGATTGTTCTGATGGAGTTAGTGAAACATACATAATGCTGGACTTCCAAGTGAGCTTTTATAGTAGAAGCAATTCACCACCCCCTCAGCGTTTGTTTACCCAGCCTTTGTGCCGACTACGCCTCCAGCTATTACTACTTATTTTCTTTGAGACTTTGTGGTATTTGAAAATTTTGCCTGAATTTCCTTAAGAATTTTTAGAATTTCTTGTCTTATATGTATGAATGGCTTAGAGGCCCAGCGCAGTGGGGCATCATGGGGGGGAATAACTGCAGAAAAAAAAAGCATGTCTGTGCCCTGTTTAAATCAGCAACAGACGGTTGGTGTCGGGCTGTCAGCTGCCACTTTGAGTGAGGGCAGGAAGGCCAATCTGCCATAATGACTGTTTGATGATGAGTCTATTTAATTATCATTAGCCCGATCACACATCTCCAGTCCCTTTATGGGCCCCACTGAGGTAATAAGACAGGTTTCCCTGGGAAGCTCGGGGAAGAGTTAGAGAGAGGAGAGATGAGATGAGAAGGAGAAAAAAGGAGACAACCTGAAAGAAAAGAAGAGGGTTGAAAGATGAGCTAGGAGGGAGAAGGGCAGGAACAGAGGGCGGGAAAGTGGAAAAGAGGACAGACAATAAGAGAGGAGGATAGAAATGAAGAGAAGTCAAATAGCAAAGGGACTTTAAGAAGCAGCAGTGAGATGAAGCAAACAAGGTGTTGACAAAGAAGAAGAGAGGCTGTATGAGGAGGGAACGAGAGGAGAAATGAGTCTGATTGTAACAATTAGACTGATTAAACGAGAGGCACTCTGCAACTGTTCGCCCTCATCCCTCACCTAATTTACTCCGCTCTGCTCTGCTTTATGACATGCCTGGGAGGGTAAACAAAGGAGACTTCTACCAACAAGAACCCAGCAACACACACACACACACACACATGCAGAGATACACAAGTTGCGAGATTTCTCTCACATGTGAAGAACACCTACTTAACCTCTGAGTCTTCAGTGTATAGCCTGATGTGGCCTGAAGCTAAAGCGTGTTAATGATGTTTTGGTTTTTACCAGGGGGGGGGGCTGGCTAACATCTGGTGCCAGTGCTAAGCTAATTGAGTAGCACCAGCAAAGGAACCTGCTGTTCTTTCAGAGGGCAGTAGTCCATGGTTACAAACAGAGAATGAAGTGTAACACACTGTACCAGGAAGGTTATAGCTTCGAGCAACCTGCAACATCTTTATTTGATCTGACATAAAAAAAAACTGTGGCAGAGTACTCGCTCTTATTAACTGATGGGCTGCACTGAGCTTCACGTCGGCTTTGAAATAAATTCAAGGAAATTGGATTGCTTTTTGTGACTTAAGGTAACGGGAACAGTATCAGCAACACAAGCCCTAAGACATGCTAATGCAAATCCGTGTGAACAGGTGCAGATGGAAGACAGAGTAGAAGAGCTCGCCATAAGGCCCAGAGCTGGCAGCCTGTCGCAAACATTTCCTGCGACAGGCTGCCGCAGTCTTTTTCTATTACAGTCATGCTTTGCCAGTACAGTACACACAGCTCACAGCGAATGTATAAGGCCGTACTAGGATAACATGTACTTGCAACAATAGCTGGGTTTGTACGGAGCATAATAATTCATTCATGATCACAGGCTTATGTGTCACGAACTCTGTTCAAACAGAGGAGACAAACCCATACACAAAGGACTTCCTGCTGTTCTAGCATGACACTATAGTGGCTACATCAGCCACGTGGACATTTACGCAAGGTCCTTTTATTGGTTAGAGTTCCAAGTATTCTTAATATACACGATCACTTTTCAGGACAGTATAAAACAAAGCTTTTGCTACACAAAGTGTCTAAAGTGATGCTTCTAACCTCAGGTTTAACCCAGCATCTAAAGCACTTATTTCAAAGTTTAAAAAAGTGTTTGCTTAGTTCATTGTGAGAAAGGAGTTTTGAATTTGAGGATTTCCTGATGTCCTTAGATGTCTTCCCTACGCTGCCCAGACAGCAGCGGTCAGATGTGAGGGTGTGGGAATCACCCTAGCTGCACACCGCTAACAGCCTGCTTAAAAGCGAACAAATGGCCTGTTAGTTAGAACTTTTAGAGCCTTTGTGCTGTTGGTCTTCTGTTGTCTCAGTCTTCTTATAGAGCTAACGCAGGCAGGTGGACGCACCGCCGCAGGTTTCCCGCCCGTACACGAGCCGAGGTTTGTGCCCACTCTTTGCCATTGATTCTCTGTAATCCACTAACAACTGTTTACTGTAGCGGAGCGCTGGAGGCTTTACACTGTGTCAGCCCACGCCTGGATGTGCTGCACTGCTCACAGGACCATCTATCTTCTCTCTAATACAGGAAGTCAGCCAGAGCAGCAGTTTTTTTTGTTTACACAGTATAGAGAAGCTGAACCCAGAGAAATATTGTACTCAGTCTATTATGGTTTATATTGTGAGGCTTGCAGGCTTGTGGGTGTTTGAATGGCTTTTGTGACTGTGTGATTGCATATATGTGTGTGTATGTGGTCCAATGTCACCATATGACAACTTGTCCCAATTCCCTGTCCCTTCGAGGACATTTTTGTAATGCAGTTGGACCCTCTGTCTTTGTGGCCCGACATGTTATGCAATGCTCGTGCACTCATGACAGCAGTAATAAAGTGTGCAGCCCAGTATCACTTTCAGCTGTATTTATAGTTTGAAAACACAAAATACTTTAGTACAAATTTATTAGAAACCCCAGATCAAAGGCAGAGCCCTCCTCCTGAGAGGGTAGAGAAAAATGCAACTACCACAAACTGAACTGAAGAAAGTTTATTAAAGAGAAAATATCATAGAAAGACCAGAGGCAGGGTTACACTGAGTCCAATATACATTTGATTAATTTAATGGTAAAAGAGTCTATAGTTTTTGTCTTTTTCAGCCAAGTGCTCTGAGATGCCTAAATAAAAAGACAGAAATCATGCTAATCATGCAGTCGATGAGCAGATAGCAGATACTGTAGCAAACTAATTAAATTATTGTCATCAGTTTTATGTCCCATTTTTTCAGCTGGCTCACGTTTTTCCATTTGGCTGAGGTGGAAAGGTTGGAGAGTCGGTAAAATGTGCGAAGGAATCAGCAAACGAATCATGACGTACGCGGGGCATTTGACTTAACCGTCACTCAGGCTTCCAGTGAAGAGACGAAAACATCAGATCTGTGTGGAGGGATGGGAAGACTGTAACCTCCCTCACATTATATTAAATACCATGTTTCCATCATATGGTTTTCCATTGGAGCATCACCTTCATGTTTAATGTTTCCTGAGAGGAGAACTTGCACCACCAGCTGTTTATCTCACATTACAATGGATGGAAACGCACATTAATTTGCATTTTATTTTGTTGATTTTCTGGAAGTTAGAAACATAATTAGATCAGCATTACAGTCTTTTTTCGGAGTACGCTCTTCAAAACTCCATATATATAAATGTAAATAAATGTAGAAGACAATTATCTGTCCTTTACCAAAAGAGATCTTTTTGTTTTTTTTGCATTTTGTTTGTGTTTCCCAGAATCCTTTTTGAGAGCGCTAAGAAAAGAGACATGAACTTGTTCTTTTAACTATTAATTGTTAACTTCTTTTAACTCAATTAACTGTGGGTGTACAGGCATCGCTAACCAGCCAACTGCTTCATGAATATGAGTTTACGATCGCAGATAAGACTTCAGATTTGTTGCTGGTGGCTGTTTTGCATCCTGGTTCGTTCAGACTTCTGTTGGCGTTGCAGTTCTCTGCCTCCTCTGCAAGGATGTCTCCCTGTTACAGATTCCTCTTTGATTCAGAGAGAGTGGCAACTTTTTTTTTTCTCCTCTTGAAATATTTTGACATAATGTCAATGTTATTCAGCAGTTATCCACGTAAGACATACACCACTAAACCAAAAACACGAGCTTACAAATATATTTTGACAGAGCCTCAGGTTAGAATATTAACACTGATGACGCCTTTCTGAAGGTGCGAAAGAGAAAAACTAGACAAAAAGGAGATGAAAGAGACGCTTGGGGTTCTCATCTCGTTACCCACAATTCCCGTTTGACCATGGACGAGGTGCTGGAGAGCGAAATATCTCTATGAAATCAGATATTCCAGTCTGTTTGCCTGCTGGGAAGAGTCCGTACTGTTTTTAGCCAACAATAAATAGAATGACGTCAGCAAACATCTTTGATCTGCAGCTCTACCAACATGTTTAAAGCATTTAAAATTTACACTGTAAAAAAAATAGCATTTTTAATAAGAGATTAGGCCTCGCATTTATTCTTTTATCCAGTCCATGCATTATTCATAGCTGCTTTTCCTGTAGCTGCAGTTGCAGGGGGCTGGATTGTGAAGGGAAACTGGGGAAAACCATGGAGGAGAAATGTGACAGTTGTAAACATGGCCACATCTGCAGACTTGGTCCTTACAGTGTGTCTTGTGGATCATCCAGAGTGACTAGGACATTGTTTCGGAAAAGGAATGTTTCCGTTGAAGTTTTGAAAACCTATTTTTTCCAGTCACATCATAGCATGACTGACGGGGTCATACATGAGCACAGAGTAATCAGCCAGATTTAAAAGTGTTGTTTTTTGACATGAGAGAGTTATCTTCTCATAAAGTTTGTTTTGTTTTACTTTCCAGAGTTTGACTTTGCTGGTTGTTGCTTATTTAGTCATGAATATTTTATATTATAATATTGAATATATTATTGAAACCATTTAAAGCTTCAAACACCATAAATAAAATTCTGTTACCTCCGTTTTACTGGAGTGGAAGCAGAAATCCAGAACAGTCTCTCACTCTCCTCAAATCAGCAAGATTTTTGAACTTGACTGCTGGCCCTTGCTCCCTTTCACCCACAGGAGCATTAGTGAGGTCCAAGACTGGTGCTGGCTGATAAGACCTGGCTCAGGTTCTGAGGTCTTGGATGGGGTGGAGGTCAGGGTTCTGCGCAGGCCAGTCAAGTTCTTCAGCGTCAGCCTGGGAAAACCATTTCTTTGTGTAGCTGCCTTGTATGTTGTAGCATTAAGATTTCCTTTCACTGGAGCTAAGGGGCCTAGCCCAGATGATAGGTAGCCAAAAGTATATGGACAGGTCTCCTTGATTGTAGCTTGGGTGACCTGATGCATTAACAGCAAAAGAGAGGACGCATATCTTGTTTAACAGAATATTTTTTGCAGTGTACTCTTAAATTGTATGAGTTGCTTGGTGCAGCTTCAGTGTGCTGATCCTTTTGATTTCAGTCCATTTATAGCTCACAGACTTTTTTTGACGGTGTCCTCTGAGGACAACATGTTCTTTTTATTTAGAAACCGTGAAGCGCATTGTTCATTAAACTAAATTACACCCTGGACTTTGTGCTGGAGGTTTAAATTAGTCCCTGCTCAGCCATCGCCTAGCTTTGAGCTTTGATGACATTGTGAGCCTGAGAAGTGAACAGATTATTAATGGAAGAGCTGAAGTAAGATACAGACAGATATTCTCCCTCCCACTGGGAAACTTGTGGGGGAATAAAATTAGTGTCGCAAAGAGTTTCCACCCTTTGCTCACAGTGGGGGTTTCACTCGTCCGCTGTAATGTCTCTCCCACTGCACGAGCCAGCACGCCGCTGCCTCATTATTCCACCTGTCACAGAGGAGGAGAAATGGAGAAATACAAAAGGAGAGGCAGAGGAGAGATAGGGTGGTGTTATCAAACTCAAGGATGAAGGGTCAATAAAAACAGATGGCGCTGAAAAAGCCACTTCGAAAAGCCTGTTCTGGTGCTCTGAGCAAACAATGTGAGATTCCATTTCAGAGAGCAGAGAGGTCAGTTCTACCTCCCGTCCCCTCCCTGTCGCTCTCCTCTCTTTCCTCCCGTGTGTTTTCCACTGTTTTTTTCCATCCCACTCACCTTCTGTGACCCATGTTGACAAAGCAGATAGATGACTTCGACTGATAGCAGTCATCTGCCTGCAAATCAGATTGGTGAAACAATGAAAACATTTTTTTTTTTTACGTTTTCGACTGTGGTACAAATCGTTGTAATGGCTGTTTGTTCAGCCAGGCATGAAGCTTTAACAAGGCTGGACCCTGTTTGTGCCCCCTCGTCTCTCTGCAGAAACCCGACCCGCAACAACTACTCATCATCCAGTCCGTCTGCATATGACGATGACATTACACTTTAAAAAAGATGTGTGTCTCCATGTGTGTACCTGTGTACATCAGTGCAGCTGAGAGGGATTATGGAGTTAACTTTCAAAGAGTCTCTATGTTAGGTCTGTTTGCTTTATTTATCTGAGTTATAGCCTAGGAGTTGCCTGTATTTCATAGGTTATCACTTCAGAACGCTAACAGTCAGATATCTGACACACTGGTCCAAGCGGCATGAATATAAACATGCCTTTCCTGCCAGCAGCAGCAGTTTGTAGGAGCCACAGCAGCAGCAGCAGCAGCATGCCAGGAAGCCCTCACACACTTTATCATTGTAGTTTATAGCAGGTCAGATACAGCAGAGCTGCTGGTGCTACTGCAGCTTTAGAGCCAGTTATACTAATAAACAGAAATATGATGCCAACATAACATGAAATTACATAAGATACAGTAATGTAAAGTAGTGTGATGCTGCAGAGTTCTTTGTGCCAGTTGCAGAGCAGTGAAGAGTAATGAAAGCACACAGCAGTGGAACATTTAAAAAAAAAAAAAAATCACAATATATGACATGAACTCAACATCGTAGATATTATTACACATGATCTCCACTCACTAAATTTTGTGGAGCTTTCAGCTTCATCTCATGGTCTTCATTAGCATTGTCTTCTGTCTCTGTCAGGTTATTAAGTATGTCTTTTGAATAATCTGTGAAAACTTTTTGTTCTGTTAGCAACTGATGCACTGTAACTGACCAGTGTATTGGACTACTGCTGCTAATGAGCTAAATGCTAATACACTTGCCAGCCAGAAACATGCTAGCACTTGTTGAGAGAGGCTGGTTTGCTAATGATCTAGAAATCATTGCTTAATGTAATTAACAGTATACAGATCATTTTAATATCTATATCTATATCTATTGGTTATAAATTAGTATAATCACATATTCTTTATGCTCCCTCATATATATGACTAACCTTGACTATTCTGCATGCAGTGAATGTGGTCAAGGTGTCTGTTAGTTCAGCATAGGTCAGTGTACAAATTCTCATTAGGTCTGACAGCCTCATTATAAAGTTTCACCAGTGTCTCTCACCTTTACACCCCCTCACCCCCAACACACCCCGTCTATCCCTCCACCTTCTTTATAATAACCTGACCGCGGTGCTTGGTTCCGGTAATTCATTCACGCTCCGGTCAGAGCTAACACTAAATAAACAGCCAAACTAAATACCACTTCATTGACTCCCACTTGCTCTTCCCTTCCTCTTTGTCTGGCTGTCTCATAGTCAGGCCAGCGGCTGCATGTGAGGCTTTTGTCTGACTGTAGTTAGAGAGCGAAGAGAGCTGCAGCTGGATGAGACCTGGTCAGACGCAGGGAGACAAAGTGGAGTCTTTTATTAAACTGTTGAGACTACCACATTAGAGCGGGAGCCCACGTGAGGGTCTGAGCACATGCATTTTGAGCACTGAAATGTGCATGCTCTGAGCCTTTTCTGCTGGAGTCAGGCTCCCTGTGGAGAAAAAAAAGAGTGAAGTTTCATTTAAGTCTCAGGAACGCTCTTGGAAATACAGTTGGGTTTTCTTTTGAATTTCTACATATTTCAACCCAAGAATATATGAGATTCTTCTCAAGAAAACTGAGATGACTGATTTATTAGTATTGCACTGTTTATGGACGTTCACACACACACCTGTGATCCAGTTTTATGATGCCTGTCATGTTTGTTGACACTGTCATAGAGGCGTTAATTCAATTATATGTTTTAGCACTGAGGTCATACTTAGTGGTGGTGTTAATATTCTCCCTCCTTCTTTAGGAACACCACCTTTAACTGAGACCTCAATAACATATAACTGAATGTGCACATTTCTGACAATGTCACCAAAACCTGAACGTGAGCTAAATGCTAGCATCAGCATGCTAACAGCCTCAAACTGGCAATTTCACAATAGGAAAAATCTGAAATTCTCCCACTGAAGTCGTTAGGTTCAGCCAAGAATGTCTGAACCAAATGTGTGCCAGTCCATCTTGTAAATGCTGAAGCATTTTCACTGGATGTCTGAAAACTTTAAGCAGCCGAGGGATCACCAAAGTCACGGAACCTACTGACTGACACAGCCGAGCGTTCAGGCTCGCCCCCGGCGTTGCTAAAAATTCTAGGTTCCCACATGTATTTTATATA
>JBBMJY010000016.1:12044106-12090311 GCA_037833715.1 Toxotes lorentzi
AAAGGACAAAAAGAGGGGGTCGAAGTGTGGGTGTGAAAAAAAAGACGACATTTTTAAGCCGCTTTTGTTCTTGGGGGGATGGGGAAAGGGGGACCCCCCCCCCCCCCCCCTCCCCCGCACACACAAACACACACACACACACACACACACTTTATAGTATGGGTGTGTGTGTGTGTACCAGTGTTTTCCTTTGAAGTCGAGCCAACATGTGGGATTTCGTGGGAGCCTGCCGTGTTTGCCAGTCACCTCCACTGTAGTACAAATGCAGCAGCCTGGGTGGAGGCTAATATGTATAATACACGAGGACACCTCCTGCTAATGCATTTGCACTGTAGCCAAGGTGAGTGAAAATGCTCACCCCCCTCCCAACACCTCGCAGGACGTGTCAACTGTGTCCCTGATTCTCCGTTCCACCCAAACATGTATCATTTCTCACCTCAGCCTCACAGAGGTGTAAGTGTTCGGTGGGTGGGGGGTGAAGGCAGAGGCGGTGGTGAGGAGCAGCACAGATCTCCGAGTACGACAGCGAGTGGAGTTAATTTCTGTTGTTTCCGTTGTGAAGCACCTCGTTTGAAGGATTAACTTAATCCAGTGACATTTTGTTGATACTGGCCTCAGTCTTACCTGATTGAAGATATGGACAAAGATGAGACTGAGCTGGAAACAAGTGGAATTATCTTTCCTTGGTCAAATATGTTTTTTAGTAAGAAAGGTTTACAAGTAGATATGAGACCAAATGCCATGGAAATCCCTTCTCTTACTTCCTTTTCTGTCAATACAACATGCCATTGTTAAAGTACATTCAGTCTTAACAGATTTCTCCATAGCAGAAACAACAGTTTGACAAAACAATCTCAACTCAAGGTCACTTAGTTTCATGTTGGAGAGCTAGTGAGAATTCAAAAAGACTGTTTCAAGTCAACACAGGTCATGACAGCTAAACAATGCTGTCAGCAAACTTCTTATGCTGTCTGCTGGTGTCCTGTGACTCCCATGCTGCTCTGCTCTCCCAGGTCTTAATTCTCAACAGGCCTCAGCTCAGTGAGCTGCCGTCACACAGGGCCCTCTCTCCCAGTGGAAACCAGCCAATTTACATATGTAATTGAGTGGAACGCAATTGTGCTGGGAGCCGCTCGCTGTAAGCAGCTACTGGTTTGCATGCGTGTGTGTCTGTTTATGTGTGTAGAGCCAGATGTCAGGGAGAAAGTACAATTCTGGTGTGTTACAACTTTAATAACTTTACAACTGTACAAACTTTGTATTCAAATGAATTGTGGAGATCTGGTTATAAGGAAGGATCTTAACATACTTGATACTTGGTCATGGAACATTTGTTAACAGGCCACAAGGCACTGGTGTGACCCAACATGTCCCTTCCTTTTAACTGGTGGAAACCCTGAACAGAACCTGGCTCATGGTGGGGGACTGTCTGCCTCGACTGGTTGGGCTGAGAGAGAGAGAGAGAAGGAGGGGGGGAAAGGGGAGGAAAGAGAACATAGGACAATGTAGGTTTCATGATTAAAAGCAAGATTAGAAGTAACAAGAGGACAATAGTATGATTAGTAATAGGATTAATAGCAATACAACAGTATCAAGAATAAAAGAACTGATGATAAGACTAATAATAGGACTAATAATAATAATAATAATAATAATTAATGAGGCAGTAGATGGTTCACAGCAAACTTCCTGTGAACTGGACCTCATGTGTTGAATTGGCGGAGTGCTCCTTTAAGAAGGCATCTTCAGCTCCTTATGTACCTACAGTAATATCAGCTGCGTGCACATGTATGTGCACATTTCATACTCTCCAGGTGTGTTTGACATACTGCTGTGTGTGTGTGTACGTGTGTGCGTCCTGTACAAGCTTTCTCCATTCTCAAGCTTTCATCACCCACGTAAGCCCGGAGCATTAAAGCCCTTCAACTGTTTAAAGTTGTGACAGGCAGTACAGAGATAATGTACACACGTATTCTCATCCTCCTCTGGCCGGTTCATGCTTCGACCGCACACCAGCACTCTTCCATAAGCTATTCTAAGCTGCTAAGTAGTTTGTGTTGTTTTATAATAGATTATAGGGGCTGATACCCTCTGATGTGTGTCAACACAGCAGGACTCATGTGTCTTCAGTGATCAGCTGCCTCTGTCAGATGGACTCTGATCGAAAGATTATCAAACGTGGCACAGATTGGGCGTGCTGCTCTGGAAAGCCACACTGGTCTTTAAGGCTTTTGCGGCTTCAGACGAGCAGAGTTTTGTTTCTGTAAGTCGTCCCCCGCTTTAATGTGTCACACCCCTACAGTCTCCAGAGCAGACACAGGAAGTTTGGAGCCTGCCTTTATCTTCAGTGCACAATAGCAGCACTGTGCTTCCCAAAGCTTGAGTTATTACTCGGAGGAAATCGTTACAGGGGGAAGAATGTATCAGAGTGCTTTGATTGTGGAGGGCCGTATCTTGTGCTACAGGAGAGGAATTGTAGTGTCTGGCTGTTTGTCTTGCTTCCCAAGAAAGTACACTGTCTTATCTGTGAGTCGATGACTGAAGCTCAGTCTCAGCTTTAGTATGAAGATTTGAAGGCGCTGCTTACATGCTTACGGTTTGACAAGAGTGCCACTTGTTGGCAAGTCACATTACTGCGTCAGGAGACTGGAGAGTGCATCAGTGAGTTACAAACCTGGCAGCTCTGTTTTTCTTAATTATTTCAATGGGCACTGTATAAATCGGACAGGCTGCAAGTTAAAAAAAGAAAAATCATGTCTTCAGATCTTTCTTCTTGTCAAAAGCTGTGATGGAGGGAGCGTCAGGCAAGCAAACCTCTTTCATCAGAGCAGAGAGCACGCTGTAGAAAGCTTTGGGTTTTTAGTTTTTAAATCAGCTGAAACTACTTTCAACTTCAGTCTCAGTACTCTACTGTAAAATCCAATAATAAATGAAATAGCTTAAAGGGGCACTTCAGTGACTTGCACTTTCATAAAGCTGGGGCACTGGGAGACAGATTAAAGGGAGGCACATCAAAAAGAGAATGGTCAAAATTGAGACACGAGAGGCAGCGATTTCCTGACTTTTAGTCTTTAGTCAGGCTCCGAACTGAAACGAATATTTTCTTACATCCTAAAGGAAAAAAAACACGACAACTCATATTTCAGACTGTGTACCCTCAGTTTGTGACACACTCTTTGGCTAGAAGTTTGTAGTTTGACCTCAAAAACTCACCTCAAGTCCTCAGTTCAATGGCAGCTACAGCCCTGAACCTCATATACTGCAATTATACTGAGAAAATCAACACAGTTTCATTCATGCAGAATGAAACTGTATTTTTCTGGCAGCTCTTGTTTCACTGTGCGTTTTCAGTCGGTGCTTGGTGATGTGGTGTGTGTGGGCAGCCTGTGTTTATGTGTGTGTGTGTGTGTCCTGAGGATGTCCAGCTGTCAGGGCCCAACTAGGATAAACTGAGTGATGTCCCTTAAATAGAGACATATTGGCAGAGGCAGGCTGACCTGATTGATGGCCCTGCCCCCACAGGGACATGGAGAGAAACCACAGCGAGACATGTGCATTCAAATAAGGCTTCATACTGTAGAAGCCACAGATTTAGCTTTTTTGACAAGTAAATTAATGCTTTGTTGCCAAACAAGAGACACTTGTGATGACCAGCGGCATTTAAGAGTGTAGAAATACAGGACTGTGACTGGAGACGGTTTGTTAAATCCCTAAATTCACTGGAAAAGAAAAAAAAAAACTAAGTGAATACTCTAAAGGTGCCCTTGAGCAAGGCACTGAACCATGAGCTTTCCAGTGGAGCTGCCTGGCTTTCAACAGCGCAGCACTGTGGGCAGCTCCCAAGAGCAAATACAGACATGCTCAGTCCACATTCACGAAATAAATAAAAAGAGTTGATGTTATTTTAGGAAAAATAATCCTGCTCCTCTGACTTCACCACTCCGCTTGCTTGTCCTTGTTGGCCTTCCTCTGGCAGCCTAACAAACGCTGGGCCTTTAATTGACCATGCTGCTCATGGAAGTGTGTTCAGAACGAGCAGGAGTTACACACAATCACACACACACACATACACGCAGCTCTCAAGTAGTGCAGGCAGCAGGATGTGAGGCATGCTACGCACGCTGCCTAATTGTAAACATGATGAGAATACTGAAAAGGATGTGTGTGTGCGCACGCCTACTTACTAGCTTGTGGGTCTCAAGGCATACAAATTCATTTTATCTATTTAATATAATAAGAAAATGATTCAGAGTTGAATGTGTACCGAGCGGTCAAGCTTATGTGGGTGAGAATTTGTTGTAGCTCTATAACAACAGAGAGAAAGAACAGAGCAAGAATTGCCAGAGACATGTTTGGAAATCTGCAACAAATCAGGGGTTAAAACCAAAAAACATAAAGGAACACACAGAGTTACAGTGTGAATGTTTCTGTGCATGGGAAAATTAATAGGTTTGCCTGTTCTTAATTTTCAAATATTGTTTTTAAAAATATAAATTACCATTCACGTTCCTAAGGATGCCAGACAAATATAGGACTGGTTAAGAGTTTATAAAGTAGTTCTTAAATAAACAAATTCATTTAAATGAATGTTCATGTTTATGTGAATGTTAATTTAAAGACCCTCGATCCTACAGGTGTTTCACTGTGTTAAATATTCATGACTGTTTTATTTATTCTTAGTGGGTGTGGGATTCTTATTTGAATGTCGCTGAACTCTGACTGGTGCAAAGTGACGTCACTTTTTTCCAACTAAGCCCCGCCCACTTCAGACCAAAAGCACAGAGATCTTTTAAGTGAAATAACCAAAACTCTTATAACACTGCTAAAAAGGTGATTTAGAGAGGAGGGCCTTTAAACCTGTAAACAAATTCGGTTGTGTTTGGGCCCCCTGGTGGTGATGGGACCCTGAGCAGCTGTTGCTTATATCGTGGGCCAGCTGTGAGGGAGTGCAGTTTAGTGAAGTGATGTTTCACCCTTGAGTTCAGACACAGAGAGATAAACCCTGTCCTCTCTAAGTGCTCGAGCACTGAATTCCCTCAACCTGTTGGGCTGTTTCACTCCTGAAGAACGATATCAAACTTGCACTTTGGACATGTTGGGATATTTGTGGTTCCTCGAGTACTAAAGGAGGAACCGGTGTATAGATGAGGAGTTGAATAAGTGAAAGCCCAGGAGTCCAAATGAGGCTAACAGTTGCCAAAAAGAAAGTGATTCTTTGATCGTGTCTATCCTGAGTGCTTATTACTTCTTGAGTGCATGCATGAGACACATAATTAATGTTTTAAATAATCGCTACAAGTGGCACTTTCCTTTTCATACACTATGTCTCTTTATCGCTTTGCATCTATTAATCTAAAACCTTGGCAACTGAATGAAACAGATGTTTAGACAGAACGCAGCCGTCGGCGAGAGCTCTCATCATTTGGTTGACTGGAAAAAAAAAAAAAAACACTTGAAAAGGTTCTTCTACTATAAAAAGTACTTTCTATACAGACCGTGATGATAATAAACAACAGCACCTTAAAAACCCTCATTGGACAGCTTCCAGCCTCTCATGAACTCCTGATGAATGTGACTGGTTCATTAGTTCCTATCGATCAGCTCTGTTGGTAGCCTTACTCAGGACATAGTGCCCGGGACATAATAGTGATTGGTGGGTTGGCAGGTCCTGGTGTGGCCCCGTGTTTAATGCCTTCAGTTTATGAGCTATAACATTCTGAATAGATAATCAATACAGCATTGCCGCGGTCTGTGCAACATGTAAGGTTGATAGAAAGTTCTTGTGGCCTGGAGAATGGTCTTGAATAAATGTGCGTGCGTGGCCTTGCATGCATTTATATTCATCAGTTTTCCAGTGCAGGCAGGGGAATTGATAAACACAAGTATTGATAAGAGGACAGCAGCTGTGCATGTCTCCCACAGACTGCTGACTGAGCGACGAATACGCTACAAGACATTACCCTGTGACCGTTTGACCTCTGACCTCCGTTTTCTTCCCTTCCTCTTCCTCTGTCCGTCTCTCTCACAGGTGGTGCTGGTGGGCTCATCCATAAACGAACGGGATCAGATGCTGTTTATCAGCACGGATGAAGGCTCCTCCTTCCAGCGTCAGTCCATCGCTTTCACCCCAGACACACTCGTCTTCCACCCCAAGGAAGAGGACAAGCTCCTCGCCTACTGCAAGGAGGGCAGGGTGGGTATCATATCGCTGTGGAAACATCACAATAAATAGTTGATTTTGTAGCTGAAAGAATGAACAAGAAGACGGTGGTGATGTTACAGCAGGAAGACGTCTCGGACGACAGTGCAGCAGTGCATTAAATTTCAATTTTCACACGCACCAGCAGAAAACGAAGCTCAGAGAAAACTTGATCTGTGATTTACCATACAACAATACAGCTGCAGGGCAAATCTCAAGCAAGTGAATAAACAGAACAGTGGCCTTTTCCAAACACACACTCGGACATTGCACTTCAAATTGAAAACATGTTGCAATCTCACTTTGATTCAGTAGGAAGCTCTTTGAAATATTTTGGACCAAAAAGAGAAAAGTCTGGATTTAGATTTTTGGTCAGTGTTTCAGCTGCTCTTAAGGCTGATTCTGGTTTATAACAACTTAGTTTATAGTTTTGGTCATCAGTTCAATCTGCTCTGACACTCAAGTGCTCAAGTAATGAGATGTAATGAGATCTGGGGATAAAACATCACGGTTACAACATACAATAAGAAACACAAGCAGTTACATGACCAGACAGGTTGTTAACAGCATCAGCAGTTTAGCTTGACTATCTCAAACTAAATCATTTGGAGGTAAATCCATAACAGTGCACCCAAATTGTTGCTAATGTTTCCTTTATTATTTCCTTATTATTATTTCATTCTTCTCTGATGAGTTTAGCTAATACGTTGGTTTTATTATATAGCACCCAGGGCAATACAAAGTGCTTTACATAAGACATAAAAAGGCATTCAGACAAGATATAAATGAAGTACATACAAAGGCAAGAAGTTACCTAGCAACTATCTGTATGTCTAATTTTTTCTTACCATCCCAGCAGTGATGGAAATCTTGTTAATGTTGTTAAAGTTTTCAAATACTCTTGAGAAAATCAAGTGTATCAACTGTAGCTTGTGAAGCAGGCTAACGAAAAGCTTTTACTGTTGAGTAACACCTACTATTAAGTATTGAGATAAAGAAATGCAGTCATTATACTGTGGTGTAATGACTTTGTGTGTTTTTATATCAGACAGAACAAATATTTTGTAATCCTTGCGTCCACAGAATTCTAAGTGAGTGCCTCACTGTGGTGTGTTGACATCCCATCTTAGTAAAATTGTCAGTGTTAATACAGATGTTAAAATAGGCTAATTAACGCTGACAATTATACTGTGGAGGAGGATTGTTAAAGGTTTGTTAATGAGTACGCGAACACCTCACACAGCAGATAACAGTTCTGCTACACGGCTCTCCGTGTCGTACACTGCTGTTCTCCATCCAGCCCTCTCTGCCACAGAGTGGAGTTAATTGCTTCCATAGTTCTCAGATGTCAGTCCAGTCCCGCAAAACATGAAGGCTAAGACATCACATTGCTGTCCTATGTATTACTTATGTCTTGTTGCTGGGAGACATTGGGTTGGTTCAGCTGATGAGAGATTCAAGCCTGCAGCACTGCAGGGGAAGAGCTGCAAGATGAAAACGCAAGCTGTTGACAGAGTACACTTATGTGACAGGTTAATATCAATATATCATCGTTGTGAAGAAGTAATGTTTTCTGTCATTACATTGAGACTCATTAGTGTTACCAGTAAGATCCAGTTCTCCTTTCAGTTATGTACAAATTCCCACAATAAAGGCATCTGTTTATTATATTAAGAACTGTCAAATAAAGGTAAATCACCTTGAAAGTAAGAAAAGAAGCATGTTCTGATTCAGTATTGAACATGTGAAATTTACTGATTGATCTGTCAATATTTCCCAGCTCTGAAAGCAAAGACCCAGGCTCACACACACTTCCACACACGCTCTAATTGAAATGTGTACTGTCACGTGGAAATGGAGCTGGAGAGAAAGAGGTGGGGACGGTAGGTCCAATAGTTCATAAGTTTCAGCCAGCACAACTCCTCCTCAACTTTAATAATTTACACATAATTAAACAAGAAATTCAATTAGGTTTTAATCTGTTCCATATGGGCAAGCTGCAGTTGGAGGCAAGGAATCCATTCAGACAGAACAAAAAAATCATTTAGCTAGAGGATGATGGGAGGACGCCTAGCAGAACGTGTAATCTAAGAAGGTTTGTGAGGGCAGGGACAGATTTCTATCAAGGTCGGCCTTCGCTTTTCTTTTTCACAGCTACAAATGTGCAGTTGGAGGGTGCCGTAGGAGCGGCTTTGATTACTAGTATTTTCCGATGACCCTGAACAAGAAAGGCTGCTATGAGCAGTATGTAGACAGGATGTACTGCCTTAACAGCAGCTCCCTCTTTCTCTGTCTTACAAAAATGTGTGTGTGTTTTTGTATGGTGGAGGAAGTTAGTGTGGTAAAATCCTCTCCCCAGCTTGCTTTGCAAACATGAAGGATACCTTGTGTGTGGGAATCAATAGACTTTCATTTTGGGTGCAATCAATGCCATACAAGCTTTGGCCACACACACACACACACACACACACACACCAACAAATACCCTCTCACTGCACATAAAATATAAGCCATAATCACACACACAGACACACACATAACCTGCTATGATTAATAATTAATTGAGCTCAGTCTTAACTTGGTGAACCATGAAATTCAGTAGCTTGATTGGGTGAACTTTTTATTTTTTTCCCCCCAAAAAGACTCTGGATTTATCCTCCATTGTAAAGGATACAGCTTCAACAGGACTTGGGTTAGGCTTTATAATTTAACGCTACATGCTTGCAGTGTGTGTGTGTGTGTGTGTGTGTGGTTTCTTTTTCCTTCTAATTGTGCTCTTCTCTCTCTTTTATATCCAGCTCTTTGCCTCCACTGACCTGGGCCGCAAGTGGACATTGCTTCAGGAGCGGGTGACCAAGGACAGAGTCTTCTGGTCAGTTAAACTTTTATCTTCTCATTATAGATTAAGATGGACTCCAAGACAAAGACGATACCTGAGGCCTTGGTACACAATCACAAGTCCTGGTTTTGTAATAAGAAGAAAAGAAAGAAGAAGAACAGAGAAGAAGAGTAATAAGGAGCTTTTTATATATGTGGAGCAGTTATATCCCAAATGCTAATAAATTAGTTTTTATGTTTACCATTTAAAAAAAAAGCTTGATTTGGATTTTGATTATAAGCACTGGAGTTTATGCAGTAGAACCGTTTATAGATGAAATTTTTGTGGCTGCAGTGGAGGAAAAAGTTCCCACAGCAGGTGGAGGTATACAGCTTTTCCCTGCACATGTAATATTTCACAGCCTGAGAGCTATTAATTCCAATCCCTCCCTTCCTCAGTCTCGCCTTCATTTTATCTTATATCATGTATGTCTGCCTTTTTATCTCCTCCCTTCCATCTTCTTCTTCCCCTCTCAACTTCATTCCTTCCCGCTCCTTCCTGTCCAAAGTGCATTATTGTAAGATGATGCATTCAAATGTGCTGAATTTAAATTCAATTGAGTGCACTCACTCT
Organism: Toxotes lorentzi; assembly: GCA_037833715.1. NCBI lineage: Eukaryota > Metazoa > Chordata > Actinopteri > Toxotidae > Toxotes > Toxotes lorentzi. The sequence goes on from JBBMJY010000016.1 coordinate 12,053,757, forward strand.
CATCTCCTGAAGGTCAGGAAGGCGTTGCAAGCTCCTGTTAGTTTGTTTCCTCTCACTGCCGATAGTAAATGAGCTGGTTCGCACGTCCGGACACCACTGATTTATACCACCAACTCCACGCACAAATCATCCACACACTGCTGTATAGAATGAGAAGGTGGGGGAGAGAAAGGGAGAGAGCTGGGAGGGAAAGAGGGCCTTAAGTGCTTCCTGCTTCAGACCACACACTCTTGATCACAGTTTCGATCTGGATGTGCAACCTACATCTTGACCACTGTAAGAGTTTAAAGTCTAAATCATGGTTTAAACAGTTGAACCTTTTGGTAAATGCACTGATTTGTTTTCTTTCAGAGACAGATGAGAGGATTGATATGGATCTCCTGTCTTTGGTTTCAGTTTGCAGCTGCAGTCAGAATGTGGTTAGCTTAGCTTTGCATAAAGACAGGAGGTATTTGGTCATAAACCAAATTATTCAGCAAATCACCAAAGTTATTATAGTACATCCTCTGGGAACCATGGACGTCTGTACCAAATTTCATGGCAATCTGTCCAGTATTTGTTGAGATATTTCATTCTGGACTAAAGCAGCATTCTGGCCAACCAGCCACTGCTTCTGTCCCTTAACCCCAGGCTGCTAGTGGCTGATGCAGGTTTATCAGCTGTACATTCAAGCTGCCAGTCTCAAAGGTGTTCTGCTGGATTCAGGTCTGGTGACTGGGGAGGCCCCAGCTAATACAGGTGCCATGTTTTGGCATATCTGTGGTTCTGCTGCATCAGTTTTGATCTTTTTTTTTTAGCCTGCCCATCATGAATCTAGTAATGTAATATGAGTGCAATGTTAAATCAGTGGCGTAATCTTTTAAATAAGCAAGAAACATGTGAATTAGTGAGCTTCAGAGCTGCTGTTTTTTTTTTAAACTTTGAACAAAGCCTGTGCTAAGCTAGACAAACCATGTTCCCACTCTGGCTCCATATTTACAGCTAATCTGAACAATATTTGTACATAAACAATCAAAAAGTGTGTCACTCATACTGATAAACCCAAGAATTACCACTGACTCTGCAGTTTCCCGCCTCCCTCTCAGCTCATTGGTTTTATGACCCAAAACTTCACTGTTTCAGCAGAGTAAGACTACAAAGGTATGTTGCTACATAATTCAGTGGAAAAACTCTGATAATCCCACTGTACATTACAGTATCTGCCCAGCAACTAACAGCAGACAGACAGAGTTAAGGATGAGCTGCTGAACATCATGGAACATTTAGCAGCTAAAGAGACAGACTTTTCTTTTTCCTCAGGGGTTAGTAGATCAAACCGAAGCTGATGTTCCTCCTTCAGCCACAGCAGCTCACTGCCAATGATATCAATCTTCTCATCCTCACTCTTGGAAATGAAATGATAAGCATATTTCCCAAACTGCTAAACCATTCCTTTAAGGTTCACCAGCCCTTTACTTTGCACATCTGGATTTCATTACACCCTAGGTCTGAATCCAGCACAAGTTTTTTATATGGTCTGGCTAAAGCTGTATCAAGGAAGTAGGATATCAAATGATTATTTTACAGTGTACATTTAATCCTTGCTACTCTGAAACTGAACCACATACTGTTGTATTTTATTTGGCTCAGGTGAAACTGCGCACGCTCAGGTATTCAGGTAAACGTGGACATGCCTGTGCGTTCGTGTGCTATGAATGTGTGTGGTCAGAGCAGACGGAGGTAGCTAGTCGCTGGCTCTGGCCTCAGCCATGCCTGTGGCCTAACAGTTGTAAAAGCAACAAGAGAACAGGAGTCTGGCAGCCGGGGCAGATAAATCACATAAAAAACATCACATTAAACCCGCTCTGCCGTTGGGGTGGTCTGGCCAAATGTGTTCCGGTGGAACTTGTTTTCGTGTTCCCGGGCCATAAAGTTTTTACTTGTCATCCTGAATAAAAAGTAAGAGCAGTTTTGAAATCGAACTGGCATCTCACAGGATGACAAGTGACAACAAAAGCAAACGTTTGACGATAGGCAATAAAAATGAAAGGGGTTTCGAAAAGCATACAGATAAAAGCGTAATCGAGTGGCAGTGAAACCAGAGCTGGAATGAAACTGAATTCCAGCCCAGGGAGGATGTTTTAGCAGCATGTTGCACTTCCTCCTCCTTTTCCTCTGAAGTAATTCTGCTTTCTTTATTTATCAAACCCCCCATCTCTCTATCAGTCATGTCTGTAGTTTATTTCATTTCCCCTGCCTCCCTTTCAGCCTTCTCAGTCTGTCTACCTTCACTTCCCCGACCAAAGGAGGAGGAAATCCCACACACTTAGGCTGTGATGAAGCTCTGACTGGACTAAAACATTAGTGGAAGGAATAAATGATGTATTGCAGGTGGGGAGTGTGCTTTCACCTTCAGTCTTGAGGCATTTGCATTTCAAGCATCCAAGCTGATACTTTTATCTTGAGTAACCTGCACTGAGTGAAGAGGCTAAGGTACAAAGTCTTGGTCAAGGACACTCCAGCAGGAAACATGGGACCTGTTGGTTCTGATTATTCTAACAGGCAGCAGCTTGGTAACCTGCAGAAAGACGACTGACGAGCCTTCTCTTTCTCTTTTAAACCGGATTCTTTCTCATCACCTAACTGCTGACCTCTTGTGGTTGTACAAATGCACACATAACCCAGTCAGCATTTAGATTATCCTCACCAATAGCAGCTGGCTGCAGTTGTTTTGTTCTGATGTGCTGATACTTTCCCTGACTATTTCCAGTATGGAAATAGTCAGGGAAAGTAATGGAAGAGGAGGAGCATTAACCGTGATTAAAAGGGAGAGCTGTCAAAGTCTAATATAAAGGGGATCACCTACATTTTTATGGAAATTGTCACCAGTGAAAACTTGAATTTCTTTTGTTTTTATTGAGCAATAAACCAGTAAACACTCAAATGTGTTGCTTGAGGTTGCTGAATGTCATGGATCAGTGAACTAACTGATCATACAGATCATCATCCTGCACCATGAGCAGCAGACCCTGTAGCATTTCCTATGACCCAGCTTCCCTCCCTTCTTCCTCTCTTCCTTCCTTCCTCCCTCGTCCCTCCACGGCCTGCTAATTGCTCGTAAAGTCTCTTTGTAGGCAAAGTAATGAGGTTTTAAATCTCCACTCTATCTTTACTGGGCTGGGGAAATTGCACTACAGAGTCCTAATCAGATGAACTACTTAGTTTACTACTCACTGAAGGGCACGCAGAGCGAGTGTACTGTGGAGTGTCTGTGCGCTTCTAAGAAGAAACAGGGTATATAACATTTTTTGGGAGGTTTTTAAGCATGCGAGTCCAGGCTGAATACATCTGAGTGCACTTTGCAGGAAGAGCTGAGCTGTGCATATGGTATCTAAATCAAAAGGGACCAATGTATACAGCATGCATACATTCAGATGGTTCTGATCCAATCACTGCACATTTTAATCTAACATTCAGTTTGAAATATTTTATTTTTTAAATAAATGCCTGCCACCGGGGTGAGATTAATTCGTGGACCTGTAATGAACAAGCAACTGCAGACAAAGTGAAAGTATCCCACTGGAACAGCACTGCATTTTCTTATGTAAACTAAGATTTTCAAGGATAAATATGGATCTGTATCTCCAGACAAGAACGCTGATATGGTACCAACCCCCTGTTTCATTCAGTGACAGGTTCGTTTTAAGTTAAAAGGCAGCGTTTTTAAAATTCTTTCTTTGTATAACACCTGCTTATGGCGACTGCAATACAGTTAAAGTCTGGTAAAGTTAAAAGTTTCTGTTAGTTGTAGGCTTGAGAAGAATACCAGGCTCCAGCTTTAAAAGTCACTACAGGCCCATCTACCACCCCGACCTCCGCACCCTAAGTTCTTGCTTTGCAGCATACAGGACACACTACTTCCTGCACTGGGACTGGACTTTGGCCTTGGATGTAAATCCTGATTTAGTGTTATGTGATGTGTCTAATATCTGATTAAATGTGATTACCTTGTGTGTTTCAGGTCTGTATCCGGTGTGGACGTGGACCCTGATCTGGTGCACATGGAAATGCAAGATACGAGTGGAGGTACGGTGATGTTCCTGCTCATTTATCTCATGATGCACTTAGGGCTTGGTCAGTACATGGAGAAGTGTGTTTTTGCCAGTGTATTAACATGACAGTTGTTAGCTCTAGCTAGGTGCCTTGTTTCTCAAACTGAGCAAATAAACAGGGATAACTGACTGGGTGTCCCGTTTTCATATATCTTGGCCAGTAATGTCAGACACTTGATTCAGATCAATACACCTGACTGGCTGCAGTGGAGAATGACAACATGCTCTCTCCTCATCAAGACAGTAATAGCCTAGCATGGCCTGCAGTGTAAATGCAGATAGTAGAAGAGATGAATGGTTGACCTTGCTGTGGGTGGGGTGGTGGTGTTTGTGTGTTGGAGGGGGAGGCAATGGGGAATTAATGGGTAAGTTTAGGAGGGGAGTCGGGGGCCCCCGGGGCAACAACAGCAAATCTGGATTATCATATCAGCTGAGTGACAGACAGACAGGTTAGTGCTTAACTCACCACCGAGGGCCGAAAGGGTAATAGAAGTAAAGCGCGTATTTGAGATTGCGCGTGTTTGTCAATGTGTGGTTGTAATGCATGTGTGTGTTGTGTACTTCACCTCCTTTGGGTCTCCCAACCCATAATCCCCCACTCTACATAAACCTGAGTAGGCAGAGTCAGAGAGTAGTGACGGAGAGTGAAGGGCAAAGTGAAGGATATGTTTTTTATATTTGCAGTGCTGAATAGTAATCTGTTCCTCCATAAAACTCCTCACTAAAAGAAATACACAGTCTTTTCACCCACACACACACACACACACACACACACCTACACACACACACAGAGAGATGCTGTCTGCAGTGTGAAAGCTGTCAGCTCGAACGAGGCTGCCTGTGTTTGTGGAGGGTGAAAGGAAGAGGCTGTCTGTCTGGGCCAGCTGCCCAGGCATGAGAGCTCTTCCTGGGGCTAGGCAGCACCACATGGTCCCCCCTCCCTCCTTCTCCTCCCTTTCATTCTCCTCCTTTTTCCTCTCCTTGCTTCTGTGCCCAGATAGATAGATGGTCGAGGGGGGCTGGAGCGATCAGGCATGCCAAACCAATCTGTTCGCTCTGTGCCTGCACCCCTACCCCCCACCCCCATCACATGCGGCATGGCCAAGGTTAAATGGTGGCATGCTACAAAGAAGGACTGAGAGTTGTGGGAGTCTCTGCAGAAGCAAGGAGCCGTGTCACAGGGGGTTTGCCCCCTAGGACCACCAACTGACGAGTGATACGGGACTCTCATCGACTGATGGATGAGCCGTGTGTTCAGGGAGGCTGGCAGGGAGTGTGTGTTTGTGTATTTGTATGTGTGTGTGTGTCATTAGGGAGATTGATGTGCAGGAAAGCGTGAGTTTACCTTGTGCATGCGCCGATACACACAAGCATGCACACATTCAAATACTTTACTGTAAGGCCTGTAGAGAGACAGACCAGGACATACATGTGTAAACAAGCACACGCACACACATGCACAGTACACACTCACCAGTTCTCCTAGTTGTATAGAAATTGAAATGATGGGTGCCATGTAGACAACATAATGTAATAAATTATTCATCCTCTTACAGTTTTCCTTGTCATATCACCTCGGCTGAGCAGGTGTAGGAACAGTGTGTGTGTGTGTGTGTGTGTGTGTGTGTGTGTGCACGCGCTCAGTATGAGTGTGTTTGCAGGTGTGTGAGGACAGCAAGTGGCATGAAGAAGTGTCTGTGCCACAAGCTGGAACTGAACACTTAGTCCAGTGTAATAGTTTTTTAATGAGTTCTCCGCCGTATGCTGCTTTGATTAAATGTCCAGGCTTTTCAATAAATTAGCCCGTCCATTTCTTAGACCAGACACCTCCCGAACAAAGATGAAGCAGAGACAGAGAAGTGCCGAGCCAGTGAAGAGGACACGCTCACTGATGTGATGTGAGCTTGTTTCACCTTGGAGCTGAACTGATTTGAGTTTATGGTGTTTGATTATATTCTGTGGTGCTTTTATTCTAATGAGAAACTGTGGTGTCGCCCAGATATTTAAAGACGCTAATGTGGAGGGCGCAGGGTTCAGTTTAATGCAAGATCAACACTTCCTCCACGCAGTGGTGTGTGGTGTATATCCCACAACACTGATTCCATCAGCATCACAGCAGAGCCATATCAGACTCAGTACTGCTCTGAGACACGCGCCACCTCCTGTACAGGTGTTTCACAATAAAACTCTAACAACGTTCTCTTCCTTGTAGGCTTTTAATGTGAAAATTGTGCATGAAGTGTTGAGTTTCATTGATAGTGTTGTTGAGGTGGATTTATCTGTACCATGGTTCCATAGAAAAGTTCTTTTTATTACATTTGATATCTTATTATCTAATAATCAGATCAGAAACTTGCTGAGTTCATTCACGTCCCCCAAGAGGCTAAAATCCCTCAGTGGTTTGGTGTCCTGTGTTGGAAAACCACAGCCACATCTGCATATAGTTACAGCAACTTCTAAAAAGATACATATCAGAGTCGGTTTGGTAAATGTCTCATGCACTGGAGAGGTTGGTCAGCTTTTGAGTTGCTTCTTTTGATGTGCGATGCTTCGTGGTGGGACTCAAGATTCAGGGTGAACGAGTTCAGGACTGAAGTCAGTCGAAGGCGTCCCTGCTGTCATAACTCACCGCTGGTCAAAAAGCCTCACGTGTGCATGGGTGCAGACTCATGAGCTTCTGGGCGCGTTTTCTCTATTGCCAGCTTGTCACCTCCGGGAAGAGAATAACGGCTGAAATTCAGCAGCCAGTGTTGCTGATGCAGCTGCTGGTTGAAATTCAATAGCGGGTGAGCTTTGCAACAGGCGCTAACCTCTCTGTGTGTCTCTGTGAGGATAATCCTTTCTAGTCATTTGGATGCTAGAACTGCTATAAGTCTATGGGGAAGCTGTTGTATCTTATTGAGTCTGGAAAATGATGTCTCCATTTTTCTGTTTGCCTAGTTTTTCTTTCCATGTCCTCTATAGCTTCTTCCTCTCCTCTGTCTCTGTCTGTTGGTTAATGCATTTTTTATAAACACAGGAAAAAAAAGAAAGGATTTCTTGTTGTTCTCGGTCCCTTTCTCTCCCACTGTCCCCACTAAGCGTGGCTTACATGGCCTCATCAGGTCATCTCCAGCACACAGTTTGTAACCGTTCTCCTCTGTCTGTTCCTCTGCAGGTTACCTGTACGTCACCTGTCTCATCCAGAACTGTTCGGACAAAATGGTGACGGCTCAGTTCCTCGGCAAAATCGACCACAACTCGTTGTTGGTGCAGGACGACTACATATTTGTCAAGGTAAACGTCAAAGAGTATCAGAGTTTCACGAGTATGGACATGCTGTGGAAGCACTAATTTATGTCTTCACTGCCGTTCAACATGATTAGGAATACAGCAGAATACTGTAAATCAGATAAAGCAGATCCTATAAGGCCTAAATGAACTTCATGAACCTACTGTAACTATTAAATTAGTCTTAAATTCGATGCCTGGTCTAAATATGTATAGTATGTGTGCGTAAGGTTACACCTCGAAATGCTGCCATTTTATTTAACGCTAGCTCCACTATTAGTGCGAGTGCTTCAGAAAATTGGGACCACATTTCCCATTAACCTTTAATTAAAGTAGAAACCTTTGCTTTGCTGTTTGAGGGGTTTCTGATGATAGTAATGACTAATCATTTTAAATCAAATGAAAAGAAGTGAAGGTTGATGTGGCATAGCAATGTCCCCATTAAATCTCCTCTTTCATCTTGTATCCTCTGACTGTGTAAGTTTGAAATCAAAAATCAGTTTCTTTTTTCTTTGGTCTTCTGCTTATGTGTTGCCGCTCTTAAAATTCTAAATATACCTATTAGTTTGCCAAAGGAGGAACTGAGGTCTTCACAGTATTAATCACTCTGAGTCCAAAAAGAGTGTGTTCTAAAATATGGCGTCCGTGATTTTACTCATTTCGCTCTGATATTTCTGCAAAACTTGTGACAGCAGCTGATATCTCGATTATGTATCTGATATCTTCGATTATGACGCAACCCTTTAAAATAAATGCTTCTGGTCCTAGTGCTCCATTAAGGTCTGTTAATACATGAGCTCCATCATGGGCAGTAAGAGAATAAAGCTCCCTCCCTGTGTTGTGCCTTAAAGCAGTCAGGCCCTGTGTGTCTGTCAGACAATAGCAGCTATTCTCAGCTCTCATTTGTTAATTACTCCTCCATAATGAATGTAGCCATTGTTGCATTAAGTCTATTGAGCTGCACCTTTAAACGTGTCTTTCTCAAACCTGCATCTCCCCTGTTATTTATTATCATTCAGCATTTGTGCGTATTGTCTTGTATCTGTCAGTTGTGACTGTGTTTGCACACACAACTGGGGACTGCAGCTTCCTGATCTGTTTCACTGATAAACTCTGCTGCTCAGATAACATACAGGACCGTCTGCTTGAAATGGAAAAGGACTGCTCTTTAGGATGGTGTGCAGAATTAATCTTGCCTTGTCTATAATTGACTTGCCATGCAGTTCAGTACTGTACACTCTGAGGAGACCGAGAGCTGAATCCCATTTTATATGATAACAGTAGAATATACATGAGCTGGTGTAGTATAGAATCCCTACAGTGGGACAGAAGAGTCGTGTCTTGTGTGTCTGTCTGTGTGTGTTGATGCATGTGTGTTGAGTGTGTGTGAGAAGAATTCAATCGTTATTAGGCAACAATGCACAGGTCTATTATCCTCCCAGTATTCCCAGTATTTCCAGCCCGCCGACGTCAGATGAAGGGAGAATGTGTGGACAGTGGAAGAGTGCCATTTCCATATTTCATACAACACTTTCCCCTTTAACGACAACTTTTAGTTAATTTACATGAACCTCTGTCGCCTCTGCTGTTTAACAGACTGCTACTGTTTTGGAAAGCCCAGTAACCAGCTCCTTATTATCTGGATTGATATGGGGGGGTGGGGTGAACCTGGCCTTCCGGGTGCTCAACGTTAAATATGCAGAGTCAGAGCTAAGAATGCAGAGTTAGAGTTGGCACACACACATTCACACTTCACTTCGCCAGCCATTCTTCAGAAAGTGATTCCTTTTGAAAACACAGTTGATAGCTCTTCCTTCAGGGGGCCCTGATTTAAAAAAAAAAAAAAAAATTACTTTGCATTGTTTCATCACTTTTTCATCACTGTTCAGCATAAAAAAAATACAAAAACGCCACGGCAGTCTGCTCCGTTCAATCACAAACGACGGCTGTAATCACAGCTCAATCTGAACACCGACGGTAGAGGCTCAGATATCCAACAGCGAGAGAGAGAAACCCAAAGCTCTTCCCACAAAGCCCAAAATAGAAGCGCTGAATACAAAGTTCTCCATCAGATTTTGAAAGAGGCAGCTCGAAAAGTTTGAGCGCTGCTCATCTTACAAAAAGCCAAACGGTGACAGGGAGTGTGTTTCAGAAAGTGGCTTGCCGGTGTCTCAGCCAATCAATTGGGATATGACACGTTCAGCTCCTGTTTGAGTCACTGTCAGTCACCTGGCGCTCTTTCACCAAGCTTCCTCCGCTAAAACGTAGCCTCAGCTGTTTGGGCATTCTGGTTCAGCGCCTCGTAGGCTTTCTGATCGGCTCTCTCTGCAGGGGGCCAGCATGATTCATCCTTTTACCCACAGGTCCCAGATTATGAGGTGAATGCCGAGGTCTGTGCAGCACGGGGGCGAGGGGGCTTTCCCCCTGGCCTCTTTCATGCTTCAAATCGTTTTTGTGTAAATGTGCTTATTTGGAATATTAAGTGCTGAAAAGCTCATTCTAGCCTTTAACTTTTGGATAATGTGTAGATTGTTGCTAGACGAATGTGTCATATCATGTTTTTGTCCCTTTCCCAGGTCACCACAGGAAATCGCACCAAGCACTATGTGTCCTATCGGCGCAACGAGTTTGTCCAGATGAGGTTTCCTAAGTACGCCTTGCCGAAGGTAAAACACAGCTGTGACATGTTTTTGCAAATGTATTAATTGTTTCCAAAAAGAGGATCATATGCAAGACATTTAGCTGAAGATACACAGTAGGTTGACACAGATAATTCCCTCACTTTAGGGATTCAAACCCACAACTCTACAGCCCTGTTATCACTATGCTCCACTTCTTCGTTGGTGTCAGATGTTAGTACAGTATCTGCACTCAGATTAATCCCAGCTCTGTTCCGATACACGATATCGCACATTGAATTATTCACCACTAAGGATTGATCCAGTCGCGTCCCGTGTCACTGACGTAGGCTCAGACGATAAATGAGCTCCACTTTAGAACAAGACAGGACGGGAACCTTTGCTGTCAGCGTCGGCGACACAGGGGACCGCTTTAGCGCAACACCAGCCTGAGTGCTATTGAACAGTGCTGATTGAATGCTGAGGAGAGCACTCATGTATTTTTCAGCTTTAAACCAAGAAAAGAAAACCTTTAAAACAATCACTGGCATTGACACTCTGTCAGAGAGGACTGTGTGGAGTGTGTTTTCCACCAACAAATACACACACACACACCACACACACACACACACTCACTCCAGGAAATGTATAGAATTACTCGTTTGACTCCAGCCCACCACTTAGAGAGATCTTATGCCTCAATTGCTTGACTACCTCGACCACAGTACTTAGCGATGCTTGAGGAAGGTGAAAGGAATTAAATTACACACACACACACACACACACACATATACACACACGCATACAGACAACAAGTGGAGATGATAGGGATCAGTTGATCAGTTAGGTGTGGCAGGAGGGATAAATCGGCTTGTGTATGAGCGTGTGTATGTGTAAGTGTGTGTTTAGTTAAAGTATGCCCTAGTTGCTCCCTCTCTTGTCTCCCTCTCTCTCTACATGTGTCCTCTTACTTGGGTGAGCAGATAGGTCACACGTCGGGAAGCTTTTAGGCCGAGCGACACAGAGGGGGAGGGGGGGAGGGGGGGGGTGGGGGAAGAAATAGAGGGGGAAATGAGGGATGGAGTGAGAGACGGAGGCGAGGAGGAGAAAGTGTCTGTGTGTGTGTGTGTGTGTGTGTGTGTGTGTGTGTGAGGGTGAGAGAGGGAGTGTTTCCGTGTTTTTCCACTGTGAATAATTGAAAGGCTGGAGGATGAAAAATGCAGAGGCCATCAGAGAAAGCAGTTTGGCTCTGTCCTGCGAGACCTGACCCGAGTTATGGATTAACCACACACACACACAGACACACTCATGCACGGACACATGCATACAGCTTACTGGGCTGTGAAATCACAGGTAATAATTGTCCCTTTTTGCTCTGTTTCCATCCACACTCTTGCTGCCTATCACCCCCGGATGTAATCACCTCTCCGTGTTTAACACTTTGTTTAACTAAGTTGACTAAGCGACAACCACAGTGTACAGTCAGCTTCAGTGGATGAGATAGGATGTCTTGCTCAAGGGCACTGCAGCAGCGGTACTTTAAAGACGGAGAAACTCCAGTGTCACCTGGGATATTGCCAGGAAGTTTACCTAAATGTTGACTGTGTGTCTGTGTATCTGACACTCTGAAATTACAGCTGCAGCCTGTTTAATCTGACAAACCGTATTTTTCACGAGCTCCTTTGTCCAAATGCTGGAGGTCCTGCTTCAAAACTATTATGTTTATTAGCTTCAATTATTGAGATGAATTGAAGAATACGACTCCTGAGGGAGGACGTCTCACTCTGTTGGACCTTTTGGAGTCACTGAGCTCTGAGTGCAGACACAGTGGCTCGTATAAAGCATTTGACCGACAGGTTTAATTTTGGCCTGTCGTCGTCAACGTTAGTCATGGCTTTAATTAATTAGCGTCAGCTGATACGATATGCCGGCACTGCTGTGGCATTTGAACCGGTGGACACGATGTCCCGAGCATCATCCAGGTTGGCACTAGTATTAAACCATCTCTGGAGCAAAGGCGCTGCTGGTACTGTGAGGCCCAGGTGAAAACTTAGTCTAGTCAGTGTTGAGCTCAGAGTATGAGACTGGGCTCTTTCCAGATAACAGCACATACAATACACAACAAAGTCAAAAAAGACAGATTGAGTCCAAATCACACCTGAATCTTTAGTGTTGTGAAATGATACTTTTAACAAACAAACAAACAAAAAACACAATTTTGCCATCTGCTCATAATCACTCTTATCTTTGAGTGTATGTTCAAGGCGGCTGAGTAATTTCTGAAAGGTGAAATGTGTGGGCCAATTGTATCAAAGACCTCTTTACAGAATTTCAGTGTGAATAATGTCCAAGGGGCATGGTGAGGATTTTAATATGATTAATGGGATCTGCTGAGTGTGAAAGAAAATGAGCTCAATGCTGCTGAGAGAGGGTGAGCACACTGAAGAGGCTATTATGTCACAGATGACTGCCAGGGGAAATCATCTGGCATCAGACGTTGTCCTGTTTTTTTTTTTAATCAAATGAGTAAGACGTTTCCTCACACCGCTCTGACCAAGTCCGGGTAATGATGGGTAATGAATAATGAAGTCAAGAGACTGTTACAGTTTTAGCACGTGGCATGAGACAGAATTTCTAACGACGACGTACGCAGGAGTTTGGTAGAAGATGGATCATGGTCACAGAGCCTGCAGTAAAGGCTTTCAAAACCTGAATACTGTGGAAATCATAAGTAGATGTAAACAAGGATAGCTTGACTGAAATTAAGTGTAAGGGCAAGACAAATGACAGCACTCTAAAATAAATCACGGTTAGCAGCAGGGATGGATGATACACTGTTAGCATAAACCAGGGGAAGTTGATTAATAGCCAGTCTCTCAAAATATACAAATACATATGCACAGGCCTTGAGGTGACACATCTTATTTCACATTTCATCTTGTCTGATGATCAGAAAAAAAGTCATTTGTTTGGAAGTATACAGTAGAGTGCTCCCAGACAGTTTCCATTCAAGTGTAAATTGAGCCATAGCCCTCTCCATCTTATTATTTCTCTCTGGCTTTACCTCTCTAGTGTTATTAACACCATGCTGAGTGCAGGTCAAGGGAAGGGAAGTTTGAAATCGCTGAGCATGGGTTGTTATTTTTCGCAATGGTTTGTGCAGCTTCTGGGACCCGGGATCTCTGATATTTCGCTCCCGGCAGTGGCCCTTGTGTCTGGGGTGGCTGTGGCTCTGCTGGCCCTGACAGAGATGGATGGAGGGTGTTTCTCTCAGAGGGCGCTCACTGATGCGGCACCAATAAGAGGCACACTGGTAGAGATATCCCTCTATGTCAAGTCAGGATTTCAGCCTGAGAGTGAAGGAGAATGAGCTGGAAACCAAACATGTGGCATTTTCAAAACACACAGCTTGTCATGCCGGACGCTGAGATTTCTCATGACCATTTGTCTTTTCCTTTGCCCTTATCAAGCTACATTTAGCTCCTTTAGCTATGGTGAAATGTAGAAGTCCATCTAAAATGCCACTGACTCCAGTAACGGGTCAGAGAATGCAGGTTGCCTGGAGTTTAGACTGTATTTGCAGTAGTTATTCTTTGTTGCCAGCATTTGTCTATATTTTGGCTTTTGTATTTTTGTTACTGGTACCAGTCTGTTCACCAGTTAAAGGTGGTCTGGGATCCAGTTCAAGACAAGGTAGGTTTTTTGATGGTGTTGCCATGTTTTCAACCATTGGACTGCAGCTCTATTCCAGTCCTTTTGTTTTGTAATTGAGCAGCAGCAGCCTCAGTTTAAATTACAACATTGTATCATTGTGTTTCATGCAATAGCGATCTAAATTACACAAAATCAAATCAAATAGAAAGAAAGTCAAAGTTCTCACTATTATCACTCTGGCCAACAGTTTTGCATATGACACAATTTACAACACAGTTTCTGTTTCTGGGGAACATGTGTCTTTGCATGCTCTGAGGATAATTCGGGCAGCTGTAATCACCCCCACTTTTAGTACCCCAAAATCATGTTTTGATATAGTGGGCTGTACTGACCGGTCTCCTAGCAAGCCTAATCTTGGTGAGTTTAGATGGGGTAAGATAAAACCTATGAATTAATTTGTATTGAGTAAATTTCTCCCTGGCCTCTTTCATGTATTTGTGAGAGTCATAAAGTATTCTGTTCCGATCCTCCGTGCTCATATCACAGCCCAAATCTTTCTTTTTTCTTTTTTAAGCATTCCCACCATCATCTGTACACTTACACTCTTTACAAGTGATGGTGAAATAGAGTTTCTGCTTGTTGAACACATCTGTTAAAACTATTCAGTTTATAAAAATTCAATATTGAATTCAGAACATTTCTGTGGTTTCCAGACGTCGGTTGCTGTGGGAAAAACGAAAGCTCCCTTTTGAAGTTTCTTTACAGCAGCAGTTTGACAAACTGTCTTAGCTGCATTCACACATGCAAACACTCTTACAGACTGTTCTACATGCCTCAGCTTACAAAAGCAACCTCTCTGAATCATCTCCTTCTTTTCTCATCTCGACCAAATCCACTCGGTTAAGTTCATGTTTTTGATGCATCCGCTCTCTGTGCATGGAAAAGCTTCTTTCGGCTGCCGTTCATCGTAATCCTGTTCGGTATTGGATCCAGTGATTTCAAAAGGGGTAGAAGAATGTTCAGACATGATGCCTGACTGCTGTGTTTGATCTGGAAATTTAATGGGCAAACTGGGAGCTTAGGAGCAAGCACTTCACAGATAAAGACATATGCAGAGTGCACTTAAGCTGTGTGTGGTCGGAGGGGGTCTTCAAGTGCTTGAATAATTACCACCTCATCCATGTTTTAGTCATGTATTTGCATATGAAATTGTTTATACAGAACCTACATGGGCATAACATAATGGGTTTCCAAAGGGTTACTAATAAATATGGTTGCTCATGGGTGATTGGCACTCAGTAAGTGATGGTGCAGCACTGTGGGGATAAAGGTTCTAGTTACAGGCCCATTGTGTGTCTTGGACACATCGGTCAGTCTGCTGACTTCAAGTCTTTTCTCAATCGTCAAATGAGTTTTTCAACTTTCCCCCTTTTTTTTCTTTATAGAAACATTCCTCTGTGTAAGATACTGACAGAGAGGAACGCTCCACATATTTCCTGTTCCATGCAAAGTTGGGTTAAGACTGGGGTTTTTCAAGTTTCTGACCCAAGCCACAAAAACAAAAAGGAACTTATTTGCATCTAAGTCTTGGTCCAGCTAAAGACTCTGATTGGTTTTTAACCCATGAAAAGCTGATCAAATGAAATCATATCAACACATTGAAAAAACAGCATGTATAAGCATATACATGTACGAAAATGTGTCAGTTGAACACACAGTTTGGGATTTATGCAGACGACACAGTCAGGTTCGTGTGCATAAATTGAAGTCCTCACTCAGACACACTGTATCTTCTGTAGTGTAGGATTATGTTTTTAGCCACTCTGGTGGGTGGAGGCCTGACTCTGAATGTTAAGAGGCAGCTGGAGTTTTGAACACTTCTCAGGGCCAACTCCTCCTCGAGCTCCAGGCCGAGCCGAGCGTAATGCTTTCAAAATGATTGGAAAACTGCATTCATGAATTTCTAATCATATGGCTGTTCTCAGTAACAAACAGGATGCCACATTTTGTAGTCGGACATGGATGGATACACAGAGCTAACATTCTCACTCATACCTTTTTTCTTTTTTAAGTCATAGTTTCACCATTTTTCCACAAGAGTGAGGTGAAACAGAGCTGATTTGGAACCAGCCTGATTATTCATTGCAGGCTAACCATGGAAACAGTGCATTAATGCAAACTGTCCCTGGATCTGCCATCAGTGATCCAATCACAACCTCTTATAAACTCTTTGTTACTGCAGTTTTCTCAACTTTGTGGTCAAACCATGATTTGATCTCATGGGCTGTGAAATCAACCAGTAACTCCAAGTTGTGTCTCAGTCATGTGCCTAATTTTGTACCTTTCTTTTGGCATAATTGCCACACAGCTTGCAGAGTGACTCAGAAACAGTACATTTATGAATATGAAGATCAGTGCACAGCTTTCAATACTGTTATTACTCAGAGCCAAAACCATAAATCCAAGTGTAATTGAGCTCTGGTTTTTTATTTTTATTTTTTTTCTTTTCCTGAGCAGGATGGCAGCGTGTCAATGATTAGAGACACACCTTCTTGGGCACCTTCCCCTGTGCTCTGATGGCTTTATCTCGAAATGTTATGTTAATGTAATCACTAACACAGAGAAAGTGCTGAGTCGCTCTCCGCGCCGTCGTTATAGTCTCTCATGAGTGATGAAGCCATTTGCATCGGAGGCTCACAAGCTTTGAAAAGAACGCCTTGTACGTTTTCTAAGCTGCCAAAAACAGTTCCTCGATGGGTAAAGTGCTCTCTTATCTCCTCCAGTTTGTTTTCTGTGACTCTGTGGCTCTGTATTTATCGCATTATGTTCTCTGGCTCGCTCTGAGCTGTTGTCAAACTTTGTGACTTTTCTGTGAATCAGACTTTGCTCCTTTTACTGCTTTATCTGTATCCTCTCCTTTCCCTAATTCATTTTCCTTTTTCCTGTTTCCTCTTGCCACCTGTCGTCACTTGCTGCTTTTATTTTCTGTTCTGCTTCAACCCACTTCTTGTTTTTCTTGTTTTCCTCTTTTACTTTTCAGTGTCCAAGCTCTTGTTCTTGTTTTTCCCTGCATATTTTTTTCTAAATTCAGAAAGTACTGACTTTTCCTCTCTCACCCCCATCTCTCCTTCTCTCCCCTCCCTCCATCCCCCCATCTCAGGATGTTCAGATAGTGAGCACGGACGAGAACCAGGTCTTCCTTGCCCTCCAGGAGTGGTACCAGTCAGACACATATAACCTGTACCAGTCGGACCCCCAGGGCGTCTACTACTCCATCGTCCTGGAAAATGTTCGCAGCACCAAGCAGCCGGAGGAGAATGTCCTCATTGACATCCTGGAGGTGAGATGAAATGGAAGTGTTGGCCTCATACAGGCTGTAAAAAAAGAAATAAATTACATTTATAAATTGTAAATGAACTTCACTTTCAAAATACATTCATATTCCACAGGATGTAATTAGTTGGCCTTGTGAATAAAGTCCAAATGTAAGCTCCCTCTCCTCTGGGACTCTTCACCTCCAAACAGTGTTTTCTCTGAGTCCCGAGCAGCCAATCAGTGTTGAGCACTTCTCAGTGGATGGGAGCACATCATGAAAAAGGACCATTTAATCATGGTAATGAGGGAACATGATTCAGGGGTGTGTGATTTTTATAGTTCCAGGACAACAGTGGAGTTCTGTGGCACAGAGGACTCATATCAGGCTTTGGATACACACACAATACTTGCTGGTTTGGGTCGTCTCATTGGATTGTTGATAGTATATCTCAGGTATTAGAAACAAAAACACCAGGGGACCTCACTGAAGCATCTCCGTACCACTTGGATACAATTTCTACATGACGAGAGAAAGTTCTGAGGCTGGTCTGGTCTGCTAACTCACCACTTTGCTGAATTTTGACCTTGGCGTCCATTTTGACACATCTGTTGACTTTGTGTTTGTCCTCAGTCACACTAAAAAGAGGGAGGCTGTCTTTCAGAAGACTGTGCTGTATCAATCACAGTGTAACATGACCACAAAACTGTAGATAAGTAGTCACTCTTTAAACAGTGGCTTTCTTACAGAGGCCTGTGGTTTAGAGTCAGCTGTAACAGGAGATGACAAAAGGAAAAATCCTACAGTGTGCAGGAGATGTATAATGTATCATGGTAACCTACACATCAGTTCATCCATGCATTCCTTAGGTGCTTAGACAGGTCCTCTAGCCTACTTGGAGACTCTGGAGACAAACCCAAACTAGACGGCATATGCAATCCCCTCCAGCGAGCTCCGGGTCAGTCCCTCACTCTCCTCTCAGTGGGTTATGCCAGGAATACCTCGACGGGGAAGAGTCTGAGAGCCATCCTAATCAGATACCTCAGCAGCCTCAACTGGCTCTTTTCAGTGCAGTGGAGCAGGGATTTGACTCTGACTCTTCGTCTGGTCCCCAAACACCGTGGACAGGAAACTCATCTCAGCATTAAGAGTCCCATTGTTTCAGTCACTGATCAAAGGTCACGTTGGATTGAAACTTACACTCTCAGAACACCGGACTCCAAGCAGTCCTCCTGTCAGTCTCACAATCCTTTCACCCACCTCCATCTGTCACTCATGAGCAAGACCTGACAGAGTGGAAAGAGGTTCCCCTTAAATTATTTTGATTTTAAAGTTTCAGCTAAAAGTAAACTCTACACAGCCGACATGAGTTTGTAAAGAAGTGCTTACTCCCAGCTTAGTCCAGCCCATGCTCACATAAAACAAGCTTTAAGTATCCTGGAGGTTGCCACAGATCAAGCACTCAGAACTCTGAGTAATTCTTTAAACAGCGGAGGCTTGAATTCAGACAGGAAAACAACAGCAGCTGCTCATTAATATGCAGCAACCACTGATTTTGCCCATGAGAAAACAAATATATCTACCTAACTAGCATTACATGAGAAAAGGCTCATAGGATGAGGACTAACAGAGGCATTTATCCAATGTAATGTTGTCTGTTTTGGCAAGATCCTGAGATAAATGGTCACAGAGGACATGAAACACGTAGAGGTGGTGGAGCAGACAGCAGAGAACTTCGTCCGTCCTCGTGTCCCATCACTGGCTCTGGGCTGCGTTCTCATCACATGCTGTACATAGAGACAGAGAAACGAACAACACGCAGGGGATGGATAAAGATTTGAGGCGAGAGCAGTAAGAAAATGAAGAGAAAAGATGAAGCGCTGAACAAAAGTGGAGCGATGAAGAGGTGCAGACGGAAAGGAGAGAAGAGAGTCCAGAGAGAATGAAAGCTGGCTTATGTACTTTGATTTAAACAATTACTGTACCTTCTTTCTCTCTCTAAACATCAGTGCTGTATAATAGATAGCAAATGGAGCTTGGGGAGTCTGCGGATGGAGACGTGGCTGACAGGCTGCCTGGCTCTGTTTAAACGTCTGTCTGTGCTGTCTTCATCACCGTCTCTCTGTTTAATGTTTCAGCTTCAGAGCCTGTAGCCAGCAGCCTCGCTGCCGCACAAAACCATGCACTATGTATTGATTTCAGTCTATTAAACTTTTATGGCCCTGCACATTCTGTGTCAGTGGTTTGCGCTGCTCCGTAACGCAGTGCGCCGTGGGTAATCAGGAATCAACCACTGCTGACAGATAAAGGGCATATTCCCTCATGTTCTGGTTAATATTCTAAATCTAGCTCCACAGTTCAAAGTAAGGTTACGATCCAGTTACAGCGCTTTTATCTTTGGACTCTGCCAGGACCCAGCCGCACCACATTCTGCTCTCAACAAAAAGTTGCAGTCAAACAAGCAATAAAACAACTCATGCTCACTTCAATACATGCAGGAGTTTTGCAGCCAAAGCTTTTACTTTGTGTGGTACAATCAGTTACCTCTGTACTCGTGTTACTGTTACACTACATTTTAGAATTATCAGAATTTATTTATGACACCGGAACTGCACCTCCTTCCCCAGGTACGTGGAATCAAAGGTGTGTTCTTGGCCAATCAGAAGACCGAAGGTAAAGTGACGACTCTCATCACCTATAACAAAGGACGAGACTGGGAACCCTTGGCCCCGCCTGCCACTGACATGAATGGGAAGCCGGTTAGCTGCAAAGCAGTAAGTACTGATACGATTTTACTTTTCCCTTTCTCTACTACTGCTAAAATACAGCACTACTGCTCAACAGTATGTTCACACTGTAGTGCAGCTGCAGTCTCGCACCCCTCCAACAATCAGTCAAGACTGATACTGGGAGTGTGAACACAAAGCAAGAGAAGGAGTGATGAGTGTTGTACTTTGAGGAATGTGTGTGAGATGCTTGCCTAGCTTTTCCATCTATCTTGTCAAAGTTGCTACTGCGAGGCTGCACGGCGAAGAGCAATGAGTCACCCGCAGTCTGATACCCATACATCACACCTCACAGGGAGACGGGTGAGGCTGGTCCTTTATTTGAACCATCACTCTCCGATGCAGGTACCAGAGTATCAGCTCCAGACGTGTTTGCCATCGCTGAAACACACACACACACACACACATGTTCGCTGTTCGATCTGACGTTGACCTCTTCTTCCCTTTAGCTGCATCTATACCTCAACACAATGACCTTGCAAAGAAAATCAGCTCTCCTTGATTCACATCCACGGGTCACAGAGGCGGCTTTATTTCAAACTCTGGCATCGCACACATCAGCTCGCTGACATCACAAGTCAGTGAGCGAGACAAAGCCAGATACTACATGTACTATCTCATGTGTCCATGTATCAGACGAACACTGTCAGCTGTATCCATTACTTGATGAGGAATGACCTCATGTATGATCCGGAGCAGTTTCTCATAACGTCTGAATGGGCTGCGACAAGCTGCCTTTAATTCCGTGTTGGAACGTACCACATAGTACTGTGTAAAGCTGGTTGTCACAGACCACCGGAAGCACCTGTTGCACCTCTACCTAAACTCACAACTAAACTCCAAACTACACACATTCATTTACAAGCCACAAAAATACTCAGAGCTCTAATAATAATTATTTAAAAGTGGCGTTTTCTCATTAGTCAGCAGCACAGCTCCACACTAGCTGCAGGTTGGTGATGGTGTCAGTATGAGCAGTTCTGTTTCTGCCAGATGTTTGCATCTGTGAATCTCATGTCTGATTCTCTCGTTTGAAATGAATTAGCTCCCATTAAAAGTCTTTCACTGCATTAAATTTGATCAGCAGCACTGAAACCCCTCACACTGAGCTGTGTGTGCAGTAGGATTATCAGGTATCTGTGTGGTAAGACTCATTAAACATGACTGAGTAAGTGTGAGTGTCTTCATTTCACCTTTCATTTAACTGAAGCACTCAAAGCTTTCTTCTTGTGTTATATTGCAGAGTCTTGAATGTATTAGGTTGTGAGACAACATATGGCATCCGTGGATCAGTGTATATGATGTGCATGAATGACATTTATCCTCACATTAAATTCTGTCCACATGTCTCTGCTCTGCAGCCAGACTGTCACCTCCACCTGCACCTGCGATGGGCGGACAACCCCTACGTGTCTGGGACTGTCCACACCAAAGACTCCGCTCCAGGTCTCATTATGGGTGCTGGTGAGTCTCCAAAGCAAAGGGTCGCCAGGCCGACAGGCCGCCATATGTATATTTTTGTTTGTTACAAATTAGAAAAAAAGGCTTTGATCAGGCTAAACAAACCTTTCTTCTCCACATTATAATACACTTTCAGTTTATACAGTTCTCTAAGGCTCATCTCTCCTGTCTGGTCAATAGTGAAAAAGCCAAGCAAAGCAATAAAAAGGCTCTAAGGTTTAACTGTCTAGCTCTCTGACTTCCTCTGTATTTGATTATTCACCATCAAGTCTCCTCACATCTGTTCTCTCTGTGTTCTTCTGTCTTTTTGAGTCTGTCGTTGACTCATACCTCATCTGACCCTCCCCGCCTGATGAAACTCTCAATTCTTCATCTGTCCTTCAGGTAACCTTGGCTCCAAGTTAGTAGAGTATAAAGAAGAGATGTACATCACTTCAGACTGCGGGAAGACGTGGAGACAGGTACATGGTGTCTGCTCTCACATCTTCTTCTTTTTCCCTCCCTACACTCGTGTCCTCCTAAGATTCACAGCACTCTCTCTGCATGCTCTCGTGAAACATACTCAATCTGAGAAGGTAGAAAATCTGTCCGGTTTTCTTTTAGTCCAAACTGAACACCTTTTTCAAGCATCAGTAACATCCTTACCACTTCACCTCCGTCACTTTCATGTCCTCTCTGAAGGTTTTCGAGGAAGAGCATCACATCCTGTACCTGGACCACGGCGGGGTCATTGTTGCCATCAAGGACACCTCCATTCCCCTTAAGATACTCAAGTAAGATCACTGTTACAGTACATCAGCATAGAAAGAGCAGTCCTTCCTGCTGTGAGACATCCTTTAACAGGGTGAGATTGTTATATCATTGACTTTTTATTAAAACCGTTTAGTGTCATCCTTATCTCTGATGTGATGGATTTCATGCAGGTTCATTTAATTCTTTACTCTGGAACTGATCAGTACAAATGGTTAATGAATTAGAAGCCTTTGGCTCAGTCAAACAATCAGCATATATTTATTTGTGTTACACATTTCAGATCAGCACTTTTAAACGTGTTTTACAGATGACTGACAAACTAAATGACTAAAAAATCTAGAGGTCATAATTAAAGGACCGTCTATTTAACCTCTGTAATTTCGATGAATTTTATTTATTTGCACAGAACAGGAAAGTTCGGTTGGTCCCCTGGTCCAGCACTACCCTTCAAAATCATTAAAGATCCTCCCCTGCTCTCCCACAGCTCATGCCGACAATTTCGCGCTCAGCAAGATGTTATCTCATCGACCTTAATAAATAAGGATGAAATAATGAGAAACCATAGATAAGGCCGTGCTCAGAAACACGTTTATCACAGACCTAAATCAAATGACCTTTCCGATAGGTCTCATCTGTCTCTCGGTCAAACACTGTGCCTCAGCTAAATCAATAACCCCAAATGCTCCGGCAGTGCTGTGGAAAACGCCTCGCAAAGAGCCACGGAGAGCTGTGAAAGCCTGAGGAAGTCTTCTGTGAGGAAAGACTTCCGAAAAGTGAAACAAGCACAATTTTTACCACTTCATTACACAAAGTGACCGTAATGTTATCACCTCATCAGGTGCTCAGATTTCTGGCTTCGCAGACTCCGTCTTGCGCTGCTTTCTGGAGCCAACGACTCTCCTCTCCTCCGAGTTTCCTGAACCCTACAATAATTCTCTTTCTCGGCCGCTCACTAATGGAGAACAGTGCTGTGTGTGAGAGCAACACATTTGAGCTGAGGAGGCTAAAAAGCATTGTTCTGAAGCCAAGGAACTAATGATGGAACAGCGATGTTCCTCCAGTATTTTACACATTGATTTATTACATGTTCAGTACACTCTGCTGGGCGCCGGCTCTAATTATCTGGCTTACATTGTAAAACTGCAGCTTTATCATTGTACTGGCTTTCTGTTAGACCACAGACTTTTGTGATCTGTAAAAGTTTTAAGCCTTTTACCACCACGTCAAAATAGGCGACTACCTCGAGGGGCCTCATACAGACATTCCTCCTTCACTGTCCAGTTCCTGTTTTTAATCTGTAAACGGATTCAAACAACAGAAAATATCACAATGCAATTTCTTCTACTGCTACTGTTTAATGTAGGTAAAGTGTCGGATGGCACAGGAAGAGATATACAGCGATAGACAGAGATAGATGGAAGACAGGGTGAGCTGTAGCAGGAGAGGAGTTTGGAGGAGAGTCAGTACTCGCCTCTGAACCCTTCTTGACCTAAAATGCTCCTTCAAGTCAAGTCCTCCGCATTTAGACACTTTGATACTCCAGAAAACCTCTCCACATCCTGAAAACAAGACTTGTTAGTGCTTTTGACTCTCTGAAATAATTACACCATGTCTCCCATGCGGGGGTAGGATATCTACGACTGTGTGCTTCAAAGCAATGCCATTTTCACGGCCACTTAAAAAGTGAAGCATCCAGAATTTTAAAAGTGACAACTGTGCACGTACTCGCGAACACACACTCAAATTATTTCAGATCACTCCCCGGCTCCTCTCATCATCAGCTCACTCAAACTTGAGTCTTTTTTTTAATTTATTTTTTTATTCTTTTATACGCTGGGTGGCTCACACAAGCCATTCATATCTCTAAATAATGAAAAGCCAGTAGGCTGAGAAATGAGATGCCACCGTAACACGGCGACTGCAAAGGATTGGGTTATGTACATTTATGATTTATGATTAGCTCCACGTAGCATAAGTCTAGTTTGATGGTTTTTTAGCGGCACTGAAGGAATGGATTAAATGCTGGTGTGTGACATGGAGCATAATTATAAGTTTGGCCCACTAATCTGTTTGATTACAGGGCTATCACTCCGTCCATTTCTAATAATTCTTCGGGTATTAGCTGGAGGAAATGAGCTGTAATTGGATAGGTGACTGAGGACGTCGACGTGTAGAAGGCTGTAGATGTCCAGCTGATGACTTACGGAGCAAATGGATGATTTAATGCCTTGGGTAACTTATCAGTTCAGTCAGTGCTGTCAGTTTGCCTTCCCCACCTCTCTTCAAGAACGCCAGTGGGTTTATGGATGTTTATGTGGACGTCTGACATAATGATATTCTCAGGAAGTGTAAGTCACACTGAATCTAATGAGACAAAAAAACATCTACCCACCCAGTGAACACATGAAAGTCAAAGAAGTTGCTGAATAACAAATTTTGATTCTGGCATCAGAAAGAGGGTTTTGTTAGACAGTTTAACTGAAGCACACGGAGTCTTTAGTAGCTTTGTGTCTGTGCATGTTTACCTGCTCATTATCACATTGTAGTCCTTCTTAGCGCATCATTACTACACACAGCCCACAGTGCAAGACGCACACTGCTCGATTCCACATTGATCCCTCTCAAACATTCAGCCATATTTACTCAGCACTGCTGCCTCTGTTGACTGCAGGCGACACAGTGAGCAAAGCGGAGCCGATAATTCACTTTATGAGTCTCAGACTAATGTCATCAATAAAATGAATGTTATTGAAATAATTGTAGCTTCTCTACGTGTGGAAATGTTCAGTGTTTCGAGGTACAGTTTTTATATCTTTGAGAAATATAGAAATTCTTTAAATTCTCATTGGACAAATCCAAGGCTGTTTGAGTATTACTGATTGTGAACTCTTCCTCTCCGTCCGCAGGTTCAGTATTGATGAGGGACGGACGTGGACCATTCACAACTTCACCAGCACCTCTGTGTTCGTGGACGGGCTCCTGAGCGAGCCGGGAGATGAGACCCTGGTTATGACGTGAGTGAAATCTCAACTTCAGCAGGAGACGTGTTTGATTTCACAACTGCTGTCGGAATAATAAAATGAAAGTCTATGCAGAAAGCAGAAATGAAACCCACGGTAACTCCTACACCTCCTATAGTTTAACCTGCTCTCTGCTTGGCTCTCATGAGTTGTCTAAGGGGGTCAGAGGGAGGGGCGGCCCTGCTTTGCCGTACACTACATTCAAGGGAGCTCAGATTTCTCTCCCATCACGATCCCCTCTCAATTTGTTGGAGCGGAGGAGCCCAATTTCGTGGCACTTACAGCAAACAGCTCCGGGTCTCACTCCTGATTTCCTGCAAAGCCGTCCTCCGTCTTCACTTCCACAGGTTCTGATTGCTGTTACAGCAGAGGTGGACAGGGGAGGAGGACCCGTACGTGCCCTCTGCCCTGCCTCCCTGTCTCGCCCTACTCCTCCCTGACACTTTATTTCAGTGGTTCTGCTCTGTATTGGTGCACTCTGTGTTTCTGTCTCACTGTGTTTGTTTGCCTCTCTGCCGGGCTCTTTATCAGCCTCCTCCAGGCTCAGACCTGTACACTAGACTAGTATAGGCTCGTTTCATAAAACTCAGACCTCATCCAGTTTCATGCACTTGTGAAATGATGCAGTTTGTTAGATTGATTACATGTACCACAGGAATGATCTATAGTAGGAATTAAGCCCCTAGCATTAAAAAGTATGCATGAATGTGGAGGACAGTTAACATTTATTTTAACCACCAGCAGCTTGGCTCATGTCAGGTGATCTGTCAGTCTGTCCAACACCTTTAATCCAGAGTGAAATATCATAATTATTAAACTGATTTAATTGTGTCCAGACATTTATATTCCACAGAGAAACAAATGTAAACTTCCACAAGACTTCAGTGTCAGGACATCTTAAAAAAAAGTGGTTCAGATCTGAGTCCTGGTGAATAATCACCAGGGCTGCCACTGCAGCTGTAGACTCAGTGTTCTTGTTATTGTTGTCTTGAGCTCACAGAGATTTGTTTATCCTTTAGTCCACTTCTGGTGAAGCACAAACGTCAATCCGTCCAATTCTTTGGCGTCAAAAAGGCTAAAATTAAGAATGAATTGAATACTGGCACAAAAGCTCAGCTATCTGCAGCTTCAGACCCAAACTGTTGACGTAGATGTGGAGAGTTCATATCTTTAAGGCTCTGTCCCTCCCTCTCTCTTTTCCCTATCCCTCCATCAGTAAGTTAACTGGAGTGAGACTTGTCACATCATCTCAGACTCCAGGCCTTGGCCCAGAGATAAGGCTGGCTCCCAGCTGTAATCCGCTGAGAAGGGCAGAGAGATGGTCACAGATGCACACACACTGACACACACATAGACGGACAGTCGCACACAAGGAGCAGAGGCTTGAACACTCACCTGCACACCATTATCTGCCACGTGTCAGACACACGCTGTCTGGGCTGACACACACACACATATATACATTGCCCATCTGGCTCCGGTGAGATAGGGTCGGCAGCCAAGGAGAGGTGTTGAGGGCAGCTCATGTCTGACAGATTAGCCAGGGTCTATTTCCTCGCCACGGAGTTTCGATTTTTGACGGCGCAGCCTGCCATCCCATAATGAAGTCTTTGAGCAGTGACTTAGCACCAAGGACAGGTGGGAGAGCAGAGATCGTCCAGCACTCATACTAATGACAGCTGGTCAAATATCAGAGACATGGACAGATTCTCACCGGGCTTATTCTGCACATGCTGCTGAATGAGATCATCATGCCAGATTATTCTGCTACTGACAAACCATTTATGCTCTTCAAGTTTCCTGCACCGTGCACACAACACACTTCCAAAAACAAACACATTTTTCCTTAAAGGAATCTCATCCGGCACCAAAACTCTCCGGGAAATGACTTGCAAACACATTCCTGGAAATGTTTTCTCCTCCTCAGCTCTGTATTTTAATGAGATGAACTAAAGCAACAAATTTCCCACTGTTAATGAGTGTTGATTTCTTTTCACCGAGCTGATTGGAGTGTTGTTTGTCCACTAATAGAGCTCTTATGTCTGTGGAGTGGCTATTCAAAACCAAATAAAAAGTGCTAAATTAACTCGGAGGCTGGTGGGAACTGACGCGCAAACAAAGCAATGGAGTTGATTTTTACACTTCATGCTGAAATTAATGAATTTGCTGTGTTCAAAAGCAAATTGAGACTAGATGTATGAGTGAGCAGTGACACACCATAATACTGTATATCCAGCTGAAGCCCATGGTCTGGGATTTGAGGGATATAAAGGCTCAGTTGGCCCAAACAGAGAAAAACACCTCTTGGTATTCAACCATGTAGATTGAGGTTTTGAGAAAACGCGTCTTGCTTAAGCAAAATGGACCAGGACTTAAATGGAAAGTGGTCACAGACATGTGGCGAGAGAATATTATTCACCAGGTGATGTTCTAGTGTCAGGCGCAGCAGTGGCTGTCTCCCTGGACTCATGAGGAGAAGACAACTGAGTTCAGGAATGAGGCTGTTCATTACCTGTGTTGCACTGGAAAACATCACCATCTAGTGGAGAGGAGGGGGAACTGCGGTAAAGATCATTTGCGTGTTGGAGTCTGCAATATCTATATTATATAAGAGACGTCATTATATGGATGTCAGAGGAAGACAGCCGTTATACACATTAAATGAGGTTATCCAGTCCTGTGACCAAACTTTCATTTTTTTTCTGTATTTTTCAAAAGTCAAAGGCAAAGATTAGAATTGGTTTCAGACTGTGAAGACTTTGTGATTTAACTGGTGAGAAAATGGATCAGACATCTAGAATAATAATTATTATTGTACCATTGTGTTGTTTGCAGTGTGTTTGGCCACATCAGCTACAGGTCAGACTGGGAGCTGGTCAAAGTGGACTTCAGGCAGTCTTTCCCCCGTCAGTGTACCGAGGCTGACTACGACTCGTGGCAGCTCACAGACCTGCAGGTAATGCATGAACACACACACACACACACACACACACACACACACACACACACACAGACACACACACACACACAAATACGTGCTTGCTTATATCTGAAACTGAATTCCTGCATCTCAAACTGTCTTCTCTCAGGGGGAGAAGTGCATTATGGGTCAGGAGAGGAGTTTCAGGAGGAGGAAGGATACAGCGTTCTGCATCAAAGGAAAGAGCTACACCTCGGCTCTCACCACCAAACCCTGTCAGTGCACAGAGAAAGACTTCAACTGGTGAGACCTGAAGAAATATAGAAAACCTTTAACGGACTGCACATTAACCAACTGCAAACTCTACTGGTCCAGTGGGGAAACTGGGTCACTGTAGCAGAAGACAGTGTATGAATTAGAAAAGAGCAAACTGCATGAAATCAATTGCCAAACAATCAAGAGTATTAAAAAATGTAATATCTGTGAGTTTGAAAACCATGAAATACTATGAAAAGGTATTTATTATTAAAATAGGTTAAAAAAAAAAAGTCTCTCATATAAATTCATACCATAAGCACAGAAAACACTTGACTGGGTTAGAGTGTCCTCCATTAGTAATGAATTGGTGAAACTGTGGGTTAAATTTTTTTTTCTACACTTTAAAATGGCAGCCTCCCCTACACTGAGCCTTCACATCATTCATTCAATATCCAACAGATGTGGCATAAATACAATGGTATGAATTCATATGACACTGTCTGCAAAACATCCATCATGCCTGTTAAGAGTGTGTGTATGGTGTGTATGGTGTGTTCGTGTAGTGACTACGGTTTCGAGCGCTCCCACGCTGACGGCAGTCGCTGCTTCGCTGACTTCTGGCACGATCCAGACTCGCCACCTGAAGACTGCCACCTAGGACAAACCTACGAGTCCTCCACGGGGTCTGCACATGCCCACACACACACACACACACACACACACACACACACACACACACACACACATTAGAGACATATTTAAAGTAATAATTCATGTATTATGCACTTTCATAATGCACAGAGATGAAATTGGTATCGATCCTCTCATCTCGCTCTCAGATAGAAAGCTAATGAGCTTATTACTCAAACTGTTGAGTGTCTCCTTTGAAGTCCCAGCGTGCACCTCTGTACTCTGACACTTGTTGTGTCCTCTGCTGTCCTTCAGCTACAGGAAGGTGATATCTAATGCATGTGAAGGGGGGCTGAACAGGCAGCAGAGCTCCAAACAGCACAACTGCCCTCTGCTGCCCCCTGAAGGACTACGGGTCGGCATCAAAGGGCAGATGCTGGCCGTGGCGCCTGGGGATGACATCACATTCATTGTCCACCAGGAACAGGTGGGATCAAAGTTATTCTCCGGTTAGTTCTTCCTTGTTCACTGGGTTTGAATGTGCTGAAAGTCATCGTTGCTTTCCATCAGGGCGACACCAGCAGCACCAAGTACCAGGTGGACCTCGGAGACGGGGTTCGGGCCATTTATCAGAACCTGACGGTGACAGATGAACCCATCCAGCATCGCTACGAAAACCCAGGCGTTTACAAGGTCACAGTGAAGGCCGAGAACATGGCAGGGCACGACGAGGCCACCATGTACATCCAGGTCACAGGTCGGCTTCCTAGACAGTCACTTCCTGTTTTTATATGGTTAATATGACGTAACTCTGCACTGGAATGTTAGTGTAGTTTTTATTTCTGAGTAGTTCTCACAGCAGAGAAATCACACAGCCTGTCAGGAACCAGCACACTCCTTTGATCTAAATTTCTTTTAACGGCTGGTAGAGAAAAAGATGATGAAAACATCATTTTGCGCTCGGTTCATCTCTGATGTGTCTGGCTTTCTCAAGCTTGATGATCTTACGAATCCTGTCTTCTTGTCTCACAGCTCCTCTACAAGAAGTGCACCTGGAAGTCGTCCCCATCGCTGGGACAAACCATGAGGTCAATCTGACAGCTGTAGTTCTTCCCACAGAGGCCAACCTGACTGTCTTCTACTGGTGGATAGGAGACAACCTGCAGGTAAAGGATACAATACAAACTATCAAATATATTATTCTTTTAATTCCTGATTCCCTTTTAGCTGGTGTACTTGATTTTTCTGCCACTTGGGGGCAGCAGCACAGGCAACAGACAAAACATGGATTATTATCACCTAATAAAGTTGGGTTATAAACACCATGTCAGCAAACAGTTGCATATTTACACATTTCGGAGATACAGAACACCGTTACAACAGTCATAATAATAGTTAAATGATAAATAGATAATCCCCTGTGAGTTCAGTACTATGAGCAGCACTTCTCACACTACACATTTCTATTATAATAAATTTGGATTATTGCGGTTTTAGAGATCCACACCCTCTGAAAATCGTGTTTGCCAGCCAGTTTGAGCTCAGCTCTTCCATATCAGCAAGGTAAAAATCTTTGTGTTTCCGGGCCTTTCAGACAAACGTGAGATAACTAACAGTGTCTCTGTGTCTCGCAGCCCACGCTGACTCTGAGGAACAGCCTTCTGACTCGTTTCCCTGAGACAGGAGAGGTTTCAGTCACTGTCCAAGCATCCAATGGCCGATCCATGGTGCAGGACAGCAGGACTGTCCGAGTCTACGGTAACACAATGAACACAATGGGTCGATGTTGCCTATCTCAAATCTGCGCCTATGACTCGGTCTTCAACTCTCAGTATGATTTGTTTGTGGTTTATTTCATACTGCTGCAGTGATTCCGTTTGCTAACTCCTCCCCTGTTCTGTCTGATCCCAGATAACTTCCAGGTCATCCCTCTGAGCTTCAGCAGGAACTTGGATCACTTCAACCCAAACATCCCAGAATGGAGAGCAGACATTGGCCAGGTCGTCACCAAAATACTGGCTAAGGTGGGAGACCACGACATTACACACAGACATACTGATGACTGTATCCTTAAGCTGCGACTGACCTGTAACTGTCTGACTTCAGATCACAGGTGTCCCTCAGGAGTCCCTGGTTACAGTGGTGAAGCCGGGCCTCCCCACCACTGCTGACCTGTATGTTCTCCCACTGGACAGCAAACCAGCTAAGAGGAGCATGTTTGTAGATAAGGTGCATACACAGTTTTCACCTTACAAATGAAAAGAAGGAGACAGAGAATCTCAGGTTTTACTTATTAATTAGAGCATTTTTTTTCTTCTTCAGCGTATTCCAGCCATCCTGCAGGCCTTCAAAGACAACAATGTCAGCTTTGTGGTGCGTGGAGGTCTACAGGTGCTGGTGATGCTAGCTGACCCAAACGCAGGTATATTTAGATGCCATGTGCATTACTTCCCCTTTAGTTTGCTTTTAAAACAACAATTGTTGGTGCATTTTTAATGATAATTGCATGTTATTGATTTATTTCCAAGGGCTAGGTCTAATTGCTAATGACTCAACAGCTACAGCAGCAGAGACTGGTGCGTTCATGAGCCACACACCTGCAGCCTTCTGTGTGAATGCACATAACCTGAACACACTTTGATTCCTGTGCCTTTTCCTTTCCTGGTTTCCTAACAAATCCAAATCTAATCCGGTCTGAGCCTGTCTGTGCTGTGCTGTGCTTTTTCATCCACCTGATGATCCTCCAGTGAATTTAAAATGCTTGTGTTATCTGTGCAGGTGCTCTTTTTTTTTATGGAAATCTTAACCTGGATGTTTGTTGACAGGCTTTATCTCTCTGTTACTTTTGAATATTAGTTCCAGCAGATTTTGTCTTGATATCTTCTCCTTCCTTTTTTATACTTCCTTGCAAATCTTCTGAAACTTCTGTTCTGAGTGTGCAAACGTAATTCATCCCTCACTGGTATATTTGTGTGGATTATCGCCCTAGGTTACCACGGAGCAGCCGGAGGTCCGGGTGTTTGGGCTCTAGCAGTCATTTTCTTAATCAGCATCATCGCCACCGGCTCTTTCATCCTCTACAAGTTCAAAAGGTGAGCCATGTCATGTTAAAGAGCTGTGACCTGTCAGTCAGCCCAGACAGGTAAGGCTGGGATCAAACAGGACTTAACTCTCAGTTATTTTTTGACCACTTCTCGTCCATCTCATTTATAATACAGATGTTTTTCTCATGAACATAGCAATGAGACAGTTGCCTTGTATTTTTAGTATTTTATTTTCTGTTCTTGAGAGTATGGAGATATTTATGGCTTCAAAATTCATCCATCAGCTGGGCAGAAGCTATAGATGTTAAAATACTCACCCAGTTCATGACAACAATAAATACACAGCTTGTAGAAAAGGGAGCTTCAGAACTGTGACCTCATGGTGGCGCTAGATGAAAAGTCACGGGGGTCACCAAAGTCAGTGGGATTCATCTTCTGGTGACCATCAGTGTTTCAGTCTAGACCAAAGCGGTTGTCCAATCATCTTTTTTTTTTTTTACCAAATCTGATAAATCCAGTTACTTCATCACATTATTGGAATAAATATTATGAATCCAGTATCAACAGCTGATTGATTTGCAGCATTGCCTGCGGCAGCCTAATACGACCAGATTTAAACGCTTTAACTCTGATGGTCTTTCATTTCACCGTATGTTGCCCGACCCTAGTAGCTTGCACGAAAATTCACAGTTGATTTATTGTGTGATACCTTGTGTAACTGCATGCTTTCTCTTCACGTCAGTAACCCACCAGCAGCACCTCCTCGTGTCCCAAACACATACATTCACCAAAAAGTCACTTGAATTAAAACATGCAGTGAGAAAGTATGGCCCCATCTTACAAAAACAACAAATCCCACAGTCCTTGGCTTAGGACTGAGGATGCCTATCCTCCACTGTTTTTCAGGAAGCTTCCGGGCAGCCGCAACGTCTACGCCCAGATGCACAACGAGAAGGAGCAGGAGATGACCAGCCCCGTCAATCACAGCGAGGACACCCAGCACATCATCCAGGGCGAGGAGTTCATTGACGACGACCTCGACTCGCAGACTCTAGGTAACGCAGGAGGTAGCCCCGCCTTCCGTTCCCTTATAAGGACTACCACTAACCACTGCTACTAAAACCCAAGCCACTAACACCAGCAGCTAACACACACCAAGGTACTGGAGGACTTTCCCTTTTTCATCCATAACACTGGTTCTGCTAATAATCAGATATTTACTTTTACCCTCAGCATTGGTCACTAGGCATTGTATGATCACATTAAAATCATATCATAACTATTGTATGTCATGTCATGTTATTGTGCCATAACACTTAAACAAACCAATACTAAATGGGGCTGTAGACATAATGTCACTTTATGGGGCTAAATGAAGTTATTATTTACTAACACAAGCTTAAAAAGTTAAAAATTTGTACTTGCAGATTGGATTACATCTTAAAGATGTTTATTCTAACAAGATAATAAATGTTTCAGATTATCATGGATTATGGTAAATTGGGATGATTATGTGACTAGTATTTGCTTGTTTCATATTCTAATGGCAACAAGATACATGATATATGATATGATATGATATGATATGATATGATATGATATGATAATGCTGCTGTGTGATCATGGATGTAGTAGGTTGAGAGAGGTCACCACCTCCTCATGGTGATTTTAATCACAGTGATTAATAGCACCATGAGGAAATAAGAGTTGACCATAACTGTAAATTACTGTTTCCACTGGCACTACATCACTGAGAGTGACCAATATTTGAAGTGCTACCATACGTATACTATCTGTTGTTTGCTTGATGTTAAGCTGATAAACATTACAGTTACCCTGTGGAGCAGACTGTGGAGACATTTGAAGACATCACCTTGTGCACTGAAAAAATTTTGATTATTTTTTTTTTTACCTTTTATTAACTAAATACTTAATTTATCAAAAGGGAAAATAATGGATGGATTAATTGTTGTTAACACTAATAAATAGTTTCAGGTGATTAATGGGAGAGTTTTTCTTTAAATAAATGGGGCTCCATCTTGGGACAGTGCAGGTGTCAAATTGTGTTTAAAACATTTGTTAGACTAATGGATACAGACCATGTTCTGGTGATAAACACCAAATGTACCAGAAAACTCCACAGAGTAACTCTATCACCAGTGAAGCAGAGCATGTCCTGATTTGGATTTGTCGTTTATTGCTCATTTTCTTGCCTGTGTCTTGTCTCTTCTTCCCCTTGTTGCCAGGCAACCATTCAGGTGTGGTCCTGAGCATCAACTCCAGAGAACTACACAGTTACCTAACCAGCTGATGGCTGCCATGACAACGCTAACATGCTAGCCTAGCCTAGCCTAGCCGGCTAATGAGCACAGGGACTCCACTTTGCCTTCCTCCTTCTCTCTTCTCTCCTTCTTTTCCTTCTACTCCTCCTTGGACACTTCGCCTCCACTCCATGGCCTCCTCAACCCTTCAGCTCCACCTCTGGGGATTTTTTTTTTTCGGGAGGGGCTGAGCCTGGTGGAGGGACGTCTACTTCACCCCCCCATTCATTCTCTTCCTGCCGGGATGGGAGGCACTCTGCTTTACCGAGTATATTTTACACCACTGCAAAGCCCCCTTCTCCTCCTCAGCCCCGAAGACCTGCACGGACACCCGGTGTCGCACCAAGGACACTCACTCATCTGTGTTTTGAAAAACAAACTCTGTGTGTATGTTGTTTTGTCACTTGTAGACACACAAAATCAGCAAGCATGACTCACTGCGCTGGTTTCCAGTAATCTTCACAGTTAAAGCGGGTTGAACCATCCATGACCAAGAGGCCACAGCTATTGAAAGAAGGCGTTGGCCAAAGATCGGTGTGCTAAGATGATTTCCAAGCACTAAGGGTAGCGTGCATCAAGGTAGCAAAGTCCAGTTAAAAAAAATGTATTTTAGCTCTTCCCCCTCTTGTTTTATTCGCTCTTTGTTTCTCACAATTACTAGACACACTCTCTTAAAAGGCAATAATATTCTCTTTATGGAATGTAGGAATATGATATACCCTTGTGGACTTGCATACAAAGAGTGTACACATGCAAACACAAGAGGGCGGTGTTGCACTTTCTTGAAATCCCCACTCACAGGTACTTGGAGAGCTCATCTTCTGTGGAATTCACTGTCTGAACACGGCTTTCTTCATTCATCAGCCCCTCTACATCTGCACGCTTGTTTATTACTCACACATTTACAGAAGTTTGCTGTGTGGTGTTTAAAATCAGCACCACCTCTGTAGGAGCTCATCGTCTGTCCCATGGTGCCTAAAGCAGCAGATGTTAGTCTGCTCACTGACATTAACTGTTGTCGAGTTTATTTATTTCTAATAAGAGTCCGCCCCTTCCTCTTCCTCTTCCTCGTCCTCCTCCTTCCCACATGTTCTGGGCCAGACTCGTTCCCCTGGAGACATAAGTCGCTGTCATGGAGGGAAGGTGTAATTGATATATTTTACTGTATCAGCCTATATTAGGCATAGCCCATGGTGGAATCATGTCTCCTTAAAGGTTTGGTTTGTTGTATGTAAATGTGTAAATATGAACAATCTCCACTTTGTACATATCCCCTTTGACATGTGTGTGAGTGTTTTACACAACTACCAAAATACACAGTATTTTTTTTTTTTAACAGGCACTTCACTGAGTTTCCTGAATTTGAATTCTTTTCACTATTTCCAGTTTCCTCAATGCCATTGCCTGCTCCACATGTATCCATTTTTGATATTTTCAGTGTAATCTCATGAGTAAGATAGTTTTATGGTCTTCATCGTTAACTGGAAATAATTTCGTTGTCTTATAAAGATCTACGACTACACAGTGACGACTATGTATATGGATATTTTTGATACACTTGTTTTTCTGTCATTTTTTCCCCAGTAAGTGTGAACACTGGTGAGTGTTTCTGTTGCCTTCTGCTGAAGTCTTTTTGTTTGTTTGATTGCACTAACGATGTAAGCAGTGCTGTCAACACGTACTGGGCAGCAACTGAACAAGTCTACAGACTCTGAATCAAAAAGTCTTTGGGTGAAAGGCCTTTACAGACTACCAATGCTACTACCATTGCCACCAAGATCACCCCTTTGGTTCGTCTCGTATTTGACGCAGCGGATCACATTCACTTGTTCTGATTTACACCTTAATTCATCTTTTGTACATACTCTGCTCATGTTCATCTTGTTCTTAGTTTCTTAGTGATGTGTCGTCATTGTATCAATGTCCTCTTTAACAAAGGGGAAAGTGGGAATTATGATATTACAATATAATCGTGAAGGAGTTTCACAGATGATGGCACCGACCATGTAATTTTGACCACGCTGTTTTTCTTTGGTTCTTTTCCTCTCTCTGCTGTTTGTTTGATCTGTTGGTTTTGCAAATAAAAACAATTGTGTGTCCTCATCAGGAAGCGTAGTGCACTCAACCTGCATCCTGGAATAAATCACTCCCATAACTCGTACTGTGTGTCGGTTGGCTTTATCACATTACACTGTCACGCAGTAAATCACGCATTTATCATGTGTTCAGCTTCATCCTCTCAGACAAAATGGCAGCAGTGACAGTGCTGTCACAGTGGGAATAATATGTCTAATGTGATATTTATCTATTATATATCAAATATTTATTTGGAGATGTTACTTTTGTACATTAGAATCTGGATCAGAGTCAAATGCTGAGATTATTTTTATTCAAGGTGAATTACGCTCATATCATG
>JBBMJY010000016.1:12099124-12144666 GCA_037833715.1 Toxotes lorentzi
TAAGGCATCAAAATGCCATAGAAACAGTCACAGTATACTAAGGCATCAAAATGCCATTAAAATAGTCATAGTATAATAAGGCATCAAAATGCCATAGAAACAGTCACAGTATACTAAGGCATCAAAATGCCATTAAAATAGTCATAGTATACCAAGGCATGAAACCCTGATTTAAAAAAATGTCATAGGTCAGACGCTTACTTTGATAGCATTTTAGCACTTTGTCCTCAGGAGCCTAACACGTTGTAGGTGGGCGTCCACGCGTTCCGAACGAGTCAGTGCAGATCCGACTGTCACTTCTGTCAAGCTGCACTGCTCTGGTTCGAAAAAACCAGGATGGTGACGGACAGATTGCTGCAGTCGAGGCCTGGGCAGTTCACATACCAATGCGTGAGGTTATGGTGAGTTGTTCCTTGTCACCAGTATTATCGGTATTTCGCCAAATAGGTGCATAGGCTGTATAAGCCTTCGTCATTTCATCCACAGGTTTCTGAAGAACGGTTCTGAGGGTTGTTGTGAACATCTCCGTCGTCGCCATCTTGGCAGTGCCTAACTCCCGGCTGATTTAAACACCGGGCGAAGAGGCGGGGCCAGGTTACGGAGACACACCCACCTCGTTTGTGGTTACCAAGCCAGCTAAGGTTAACTGCGCTGGCTGTTGCCAGTCGTCCCAGCTCACGGCTCACTTTGGGTAAGGTAACCTGAAATATACTTCTATTTATTTGTTATAATCTGTTAAGCTTAAAAATGCTTTGCCGCGGATGATTTTCCACACCGCCATTGCAAAGTGCGGACATGGTTTTTCACTCATTGGTCTGGTGGTTCTGAACCTTGTGTTTAATGCTAACAGCAGCATTGTGCAAACAGTTTTTTTTTGTTTTTTTTTACCTTGACAGTGACTGTTGAGAAACAGTCACTTTTATATTTGCTGATATATTATTTTTATTTCTTACATTGATAATCGTAGAATACAGATAAAACACTTAGCTCTAAAACAGCATTAGCATAAGAGCTGCTAAGGAATAGATGTGTTGTTTCAGTAGAAAGTGAAAATATTCCCAAATACTTGAGTCTTCTGACCATTGTCAAGGCGTCTTGAAAACAGTATTTTCTTACACCCAGCAGCAGAAGCTGAGAAGGTTTGGCAGAGTGCCCCTTGTTGATTCAGATAGAAGTCACTTTTATTTGTACAACACTGAATCATAACAAAAGTTATTTCACTGTTGATATAGAGCAGGCCTCTTTATAATAATATTTACAGTGACCAAACTCTTCAACCATGAGCTGCGCTTTGCAATAGGGGAGAGGGAACAGGAGCTTGGTGCATCATGGGAGGTCCCCCACCTCCCACCACTACTTTTTACTTAAAGGAAATCTCCAAACTCCCATTATAGATGTTAGTGCTCCCAGGTTTATGCTTCTTTAGGCCTATAACTGATCCACGTTGCACTATAAAATAATCTACTGACAGGTGGTTTTAGTTCGTAATGAAAATCAAACGTCAAAAGCTGTGTTCACATTATCTAATGTATCTTTAATCCAGAGTTTGAGGGAAACAAAGACAGTCTATTGATCTACTGAACTTTGTCTAACCAATGTCATAGTATCTATGGTGCTGTATTGTGCCTATGAGATTTCAAACTAAAGTTTTTCTGCAGTAATGTAAACACAGCTTGAGACTTGAGCAGTTATAACAGTAGAAAAAGACCACAAAATGAAACCAGTACAAATCAGATCATTTGGCATAAATCACACATTTTATTTGATAATTCTTAAACATATATCAGGTTTGTCCCCTCATTGTAACATTGTATACCAGTATCCCATCAGGAATTTCAACGCAGCTTAGAGAGATAAGAACAAAGTGTGGTGTTTGTGGGGAAAAATGTGATTAAACAAAAAAAAAAAAAAAAAAATCCTGAACACAAATCATGTGACTTCACCTTTAAGTCTCCCAATTAATTTCACCCACAAATATTTCAGAAAATCCTAATCTAAAGTGTGATGGTGATGCCGCCAATCTCCTGTCCCTTGACTAAACAGTGACACTATAACATAACATAATAACAGTAACGTGTTAACTCTAGGAGAATGGTGATTTACTGCTTTGTAATTTTGGCCAAAAATCGTGATTCGTGATTACAAAACCATACGTTTCATCTGAATTTGTTGTTCGTGTCAGTGTGAACATCGTGATTCTGCTTTAGTCCTGTCCAGTGTCAAACAATGGCTACACAAGTTGAACGTACTATACAGGTAAAATGAAGGAATAATGAAAAGTGAAGGGACAAGCATCAGTATCACAATATAAAAAGTAAACAAAACAAAATAGAACTGATAAAATTCACATCATTAGCTCCTTACTGTATTTTCATACAGTAAGGAGCCAAGCTTAAAGAAAGAGTCAGAGAATGGCCTTTAAGAATAACATGTGTCTCAGTTTACATTCTATCATTAGAGACGCTTCTCAGATGCTGCTCTGTGATGACAGATGTTCAGACAAAATAAAACCGTACTTTTCCACTATTCCCCTTTTAAACATGTAGTTAAAATTCCTAGTAAACATACAGATTTTTTTAAAAAATTAGCCAACTCAGTTCATGTGGATACTGCTAAAGATTAAGCTGAGAGAGAGAGAGAGCAATTTACGTCAATTACCAAAACCTATACACCACCGGAACAAAGCAAGCGTGGGTCTGAGCTCCAATACATGGCAAGTCCCAAAAGATACGCAAGTAAAAAGCAGATATGTGATATATTGGTCGTCATGCCAAAAGGCGAAAACATCACAATAGCTCATGAGTCCTCAATATGTGCAATATTCAAATGAAAAAAAAAAAAACTCTCACTATATGATAACTGGAAGTTTCACATATTTGACCAGCCCATGAAAAACAAATCAACTGGAACGACTGGCTCCTCTGAAGACCAGTTCTATTTAAAACATACAGATCTTAAAAAACAACCAAAAAAAAAACCTCAGTAATAAAACATGCTCCGTGATGAACACCACACACTCGCACTACAAAATGATATTGTCAAAACTTGACATTTTTCTCCCGTCTTTTTTTTTTTTTTTTGTTTCCCTCTGACATGTACAATAATCTTCAGTCCAGCAGCGACAATATGTAAACAACACACTGAGAGGGTGGCGCTCTAGCTATTATGGGCAGGGATTGGCTGAGGGACTGGATGGACACTTGGTAGGCGGGGTCTTGTCAGCTGACTGTTGTAGGCTGGAAGGTGTTTGTAGTCAAAGATGGTCTTCTCAGCTGTAACACAGGTTACATGAGGAGTCAAAAAAAAAAAAACCTTCTAGAAAGTACACATTTTATCCCAGTTTACATCCTGTGTACTTTTGTTTTGCTTGGTGCCTTTTAAGAAACTAGAAACTTCAACAGTAGTTTAATTTATACTGGTAACATGTAATGAAATGAAGGTGTCTGATGGTGTTTTTGTGTTTTTCAGGTTTACTTGGTGGGCACGGTGGGCGATCCGGAGCGGTGGAAGTGGATGTTCTGCCACTTGCTGTCACGGCGGTGCCAGATGCGGGTCTCCTCCGACTGCATGGTGCGAGGCATGCCGTTGCTGTCTATGTACTGAGTGAGGCGGATGTAGGCGATGCAGGCGGCCTCGTCCCCGATCAGGTGGACGTGGGGGTTGAGCAGGATGGTGTGGATCGGCTGCTTCCCCTTAGACAGAGCTGCAGAGGAGGAGAGACATGGAGGATGATGGCCTGTAATGACTTCCTGTGATGCTCCTCAGAGGATTATGTCTGAGGTGTAACTGAACAGTCTACATTTACCACAGTTTGACCTGTTCCCCTCACATCAGCAGGGAGTTTTGAATGTATTTAATATTACATGGTGATTCCATTCAGTTCAGCACTGTAAATACACAGTGAAATAAAACAATACATTTCCAACTTCTAATTCTGTGACCCTGTGGTAACTTCTCTGTTATCTCCTGGTTTCTTGCTTTTATATCATTTCTTTCTTTTCTCTTCCTGTCAAACAGACTGGACATGTGTGAAGCTAAAGATTCTCAAACTGCAATTTTTGTTGGGTGTTTAAAGGATCAAATCACCCAAATTACAAAATAAAAGCAATCACCAGCCCCATGTGCAGGAGGTGCTATCGAACTATGCAGGTAGCTTTAGTCGGTCTTTTTGAATGTCAAATTTTAGACACTGAGGACAACAAATGAAACTCCATTTCCCTGCTTCATTAAACTGTAAACATTATGCTCTATGTACCATCTTAGTCTGCCTTAGAATTCTTTTTCATTATGGTCACAATCACCTTGTTTGTGACAACCTTAAAGCTTCATCACAGCATCTGAGACAGAGTTTGTTCTTTACCGTTCTCGAAGTAGAAGCGGTGGAAGTCGGTTCCCTCCACCAAGTTGCCCAAGGCCTCAGGCTCAAAGGACGTGAGGCCAGGATCACATATCTTCCTGAAAAAGGGAAACCAGAGAGCAGGTTGAAAGTATGTGAGATACCTGAGGCGTTAGTAAAGCAAAGCAGTTGAACTCACGTGTAGGCCTCAAAGTCTCCGTTGTTGATGGCTTCAATCAGCTGCTCGGTGACTTTAATGATCTCCTGCTTCCGAGCTGAGAGACACAGACGACATTAGATTAGATTTGCAAACAAAAAAAAAAACCCAATAAATGTGAAAAGAGGCAAAGAATGGACCAAAGTGGAACATAAAGACGAGGACCCAACATCACAACATCAGGACGTTCAGGAACTGAGTCACATCATTTTCAAAAGCACAAATAAAACACGGTCGCATAAAAACGAATGAAGGAGAAAGACTGAGGAGGAAGTTAGTCAGCATGGTTCAACACAGGACTACATCAACATTACCTTTCATGCTAAGGATGTAAGCTAGGAGACAACGAATGGAAAAAGTAAGTGCTGTTGTTGTAGCTTGCTCAAAGTACACCCACTACTGGCAGTGACTCACAC
The DNA here is from genome assembly GCA_037833715.1 of Toxotes lorentzi. Lineage (NCBI taxonomy): Eukaryota > Metazoa > Chordata > Actinopteri > Toxotidae > Toxotes > Toxotes lorentzi. The sequence goes on from JBBMJY010000016.1 coordinate 12,104,094, forward strand.
ACACACACACACACACACACACACACACACACACAGAGCAAACTAAATACCTTTTTTTTTTTTTACCTTGCACAGCTTCAGGTCCACTGTTGTTCCCAGCGAACTGAACACTTACAGTCTGCTCCTGTCTGAGCTGTGCACTGATTCCCTCAACTGACACTAAAACCAGAAAACTAACTGCTGAAAGGCAAAACATCTTTGTTCAGGACCAAAAACTAGCAGCTTCAGCAGACCGGTTGTACGGTGGCAGAAGAAGACGCTGTTCACATACACACCACAATACCCTGCTCTGATTGGCTGGTTTTAGCAGAAAAGCTGACGCAGCTACAACACTGTTCATCTCCTGCACTCATGGTGGACTTTACTTTGCAAACAGCAGGCTTTGTGCTGACTGGGTCTGCAGAGACATCCGAGATAAGTTTGTTTATACATGCTATGGAGCATTCAGATGATTTAGTTAGGTCCACTGGACGCTAAGCCAGAAAACACAGCTACACTCTTGGCTGGTAGTTACTCTAAATTCCCACCTGGATCAATGTTATTTTTAAAGAGACGGTTTGTAATTATCAGAGTCTCTTAATGTCAACAGCTCTGCCAGCTGAAAACTGTACTGCTGTCAGTGTCTGTGGAGTGGAAATAACACTCTCTGAGCTGATGCCAGCTGAATAACAGTCTCTTCCTCTGACATCTCTTATTAGAGCACCGACAGAAAGAGTGAGGCGTGGCACTACTTCCACTCTAACATCCACACAAACATCCACACACACTCATAGCAGATGGTGATAAGCACAACGAAACTAAGCAGATAAAGTGATCCTTGGCAGAGCTGTCAGGCTAAAAGACACAAAGCACAAAACCAGTTACTGTAACTGCAGGAAGACATGATGGGTCAGGTGAGGACACACACACACACACAATACTGGTTATAAAATATATGTCTCATGCATTGTGCTCAGTTTCTGCAGCAAAAACACAAGTAACTGTACGAGAACGATGCCTCCATAAAAGTCAAAAACTGAACAAGAACACAAAAATGGCCACACATTCAATGTCAGCACTCAGTGTCTGACACTTTTTCACCCCTTGTTACAGGCACATTAGCTGACACGCAGTGCTGCTGTAGAGCACTCCTTCTTTTCTTTATGAACTTTAACAGGCCAAAGAGAAGAGAAAGAAATTCAAAATGTTGCTCAATTAAATCACAGATCCCACAAAGAAAAGAATAAACACCAGTAAACTCTAAAGGACAAAATACCTACATGTCCCCCTCTTCAGGTCGCTTAAAATCCTACACAGGCAACCTTCAGAGACAATCTGAGACGGAAGAATCACTCCCATATCTGAACTAAGACCATAACCTGTGAGGAAGGCTAACAAAGACACACCACCTTCTGACTGTTTTGGTCACAAACCCAAAAAGGTGGAGAACCACTGACTTAATTCCACTGAAGAGAAGTCAGGGTGTCATGACAGCTTCTGACCAGTGAGGGGTGCTATAAGACAGCAGCTAGGGCAGACGGACATAGTTGATGAGGTGTGGTTCAGTTGATCTTTGATATCCCAGTCCCACAGATGTCTTATCTTGCTAAGAAGTCTGTTCAAGAGTCAAATGAACCTATATATTATATTTCAGAAGGAGCTGAAGCTCGCAGCTTCCGCCTGGGAAATGGAACTTACACTGGGAGTCGATGGGGCCCATGCTGGACAGGGGCACCCCATGCTGGGGGCCGAGCCCCTGCGTGGGGTTGTGATGGGGGCCGCAGTGGCATATGGAGGGATGGTCAGAGAAAAAGACCAGAAAGGAAGATGTGAAGAAGAGGAGCAGGTAGGCAGCCACCAGTGCTCACAGGATGTACTGGCAGCACTCCTCACCACTGGGCCAAATGCTTGGAGAGTACCAGCAGGAAGAGGAGGTGGAGGAAGAGGAGGAGGAGGAGGAGTGGCAGTGAGAGGTGAAGTGGTCTAAGTGCTTCAGGTGGTAGATTTGGGGAATGGAGGAGGTAGGGTGTGCTGAGATGAAAGGATTGGAGGATGGAAGGAAATGTAGATCGGTAAATGGACACAGCAGGAATGACAGGAAGAACGAAATGGAGAAAAGGAAAACGTGAAATGAAGAACACATGAAAAAAAGCAGGAAATGACAATTCGCGATCAATCGTGATCAGTTTGGACAGAGTGAAAATGTTCAGGTGAACAGAGTGAACGGTGATGTGAGATGGTCCCTTTCCTCAGGTGATGGTTGATGATCCATGAGCCTCATTGTTAAAAATTAAAGGAGCGGTCCAACAGTTTAGGAAACAATCATTAAAAGATTAATCTACCTGTACACAGAGAGGTGAGCTGATGAGTATTTAGCAAATCCTGCACCAATCAAATACCTCCTCTCCAACTTTCAACCTACAGAGAGGAAGCTGGCCACTTCACTTAATCCATTTACCTTGCAGGAAACCAGACACTCTAAAACACATCATCACCAACCGTCAATCACACATGTCGGTGCAAATGAGTCATCATTCAAGAAACAGGAAATAGTGTTCTCCCTCATTGCAATTCCTGCACTTTTATCTTCCCACTTCCTGCCACAGATAGCTCCTCCACAAAGGGACCACTGTGAAAAATCACAAAGGATGTCATGATTAAAAATCTTCTCCTCTAATTTCATACAGATCTCTCAGCCTCGTCGAAGGCTGAATGTCTGATTCATGAATAGCTGTATTACAATATGTTGTGCAGGAATAATAGCGGGAAGAAATGATGAGGGGCAAATTGTCTCCTTCTGGAAAAAAAAAAACACATGCTACTGAAAACTATCACAAGTAGAGCAATTTCAAAGCTTCACTGAATAAGGTTACTGGAGCATTGAGGAATGACGACTCCATCTCACATGAATAACAATGGAGGCCATTGTAAAGGGCAGTGGCATGTCCCTTAATGGGCCTGTGTATGTACTGGAAGTATGGACGCACATACGCTGGCACACGCACACACACGCACTGCAGGAAACGCTATGAAAATGCTAAAATGACAAACAGCTTTTGTACGTTTTTTTTTTTTCTATGGAAAAATTCAAATCTAATTTGACTGACAGATTCTCTGTTCTATCAAAGGTCACTGCTGTAGAAAGACACAATCACAAATCAATTACACTCTTTGGACAATCAGAGGAGATGCCGAAAATGTTCACTTCACTGACTTTTAAGCAGAAATGTCCTTCCCCTTCATTCTTTTCCTTGTCATTCTGCTCTGTTGTATTGTCGCCTCTGGTTTCACCACAGCCTGTGAGTCCAGGCTGGGTTCAGCTGCCTGTCTGCTCCTACGTCTTCTTTCATTCTACATAATTCTTCCACTTTTTGGACATTTCCTGTAGTTCACTGAGACTGCAGACAGCACAGGAGGAGATGGCCTTGCCATCAAACTGAAACTTGACCAGTGATGGCTGAAACTTGTTAGCTATTCTATTAATCTACACACATGCTGATTATTAAAAAGTATCTCACTACACAATCACAAATATTGTGTTTGCATTTCTTGTGAATGCAAAAGGTCTGGACTTGCATTCAAAAGTGAGTTAAGGATGGAATATCAAGCAGGGACCTGCCCTGGGGCCCATAAATATGGCTAACTGTGGGTGCTTTAAGGCCCCTGAGGGTTTCAAAAGCCCAACCTCAACTTTTCTTGTGAGAGGGGATGAGGTCAAAATCTGGTTTCCAAATATTAGTGCTGTACATATTTTTCATTCACATAACAATGTGAGTTCACTCAATGAAATAAATTTATGTTCAACCAAATTACCACAAACAGAGGGGCCAACAGGGGCCCACAGCAAGGCCCCCAGAAGTTCAGTCCAGTCAAGGTGTAAGTTCATGGTACTTGCCATAACACGCAAAATGAAGCAATACGGAAATGAAACACGTTGAAACTTAAAGACAATTAATAATACAACATGCAACACATTCATGCAATAAACACAACCAATAAAAGGGCTCTGTCAAAATCATTAGACCAAACCTATTAAAAATATTAGCCAGTCACCCAGAGGAAGGTGACCTTAAACTCGAAGTGCGTGGTCCTGCAAACAGAAGGGTGGTTTGCACTGGTTAGTCTGAACCTCCCTACCTCTCACGTCCTCGTCCTCGATGGTAGTGTTGGCACTCTCGCTGGACTCCTGTGAAACGACAAATACAGGAGCTGTGAGTAAAACCAGCCTGACGTGAAAGCACAAACAAGCTGAGGACACGGGACATTTGAGCTCCTGAGGTGAGTGTGCTCAGTGTTCATTCCCTCCACGCCATTTTAGGGTTTGAAACACTCTACTTTTACTGAACGTAATAAAGTCTAAAAGTGAACTTTTACAGTGTTGACAGGAATAATGACAAATTAGCAGAATTGTCATTTTGAGGCATAAAGAATATCTTATGGTGCAGGACACACTACTTGTACAATGGTCCTTGTGGATGAACAAATACCCGATTTAACAAACACAAAAAAAAGCAGAACACTGCATCGGTACAAGGGATGGACTAAGCAAACAGCTGCACACTCTCTTCATGTATGATTCTACAACACTCTGCACTATGCTATGCACATAAACACCGTGTACTACGCTATGAGCTACAACACCATCATGTCACTGCACAAAGCAAAAAATACAAGCATGCACATACGTTCCTGCTTATGGATTTTACATTACGATGTAGATCCATACATTTGCATACAGTAGATGGACTCCAGGCTATTCTGGCTATTAAGGATTTGGCTTGGAACAGCTTTAGTATCCATGGTATTGCATGGTGTTTATTGTGTTCCAACAGCATGCATAATCCCTCTGTCACACAACTGTAAAGCTGACTGTGATGTTAGACTGACAGTGACAATACATGCTTCCCAAAGGTCTCAAACTCTGACACATAAGATGACACAAACTCATTTTATGGTCGGAAATATCTGAAGATCTCACATAACACTCGCAGAAATATCCAGAGTAGTAAGCACTACACATATATGACCATTAACTTCAAAATGACATGCAACAGTTGATGACAGCATGCAGTATTTTTACAGAATTCAGAGTCCCTTGCTTTCTCATGTAGAGTCAAGAACATCCACTGGCACTCAAACATTTTAGCAGCAACATGAAGGCACTACTGTAAAAGGCGCACACATCAGCAGCAAACTACAGCCTCAGACTAGCATCTGATTAGCTGTATACCTTGTTTCCATCAGCTGGGTTGTGGATAACAGTGGTTTGAGGCTCCTGATTTGAGAGGACGGTGGGAAGAGAGGTCGGTGCAGAACAAAAGTGAGTCAGGAAGAAAGTTTGACAGAGAAGTGTTTTTGCAAGAAAGAAAAAGAAAAAAAAAAAGTGGTGAAGGAAGTGCGGGAATGAGGTCAGTACTAAAAACACAATCACTACAGCATAACTGCAGCGCTCTTATAGACAGACGGGATGTTATGGAAGTGGAAGATGCAACAATTCCCTGAAAGTCTTTCACCACAGATGATCAACTTTGACCGAGCACTGACAACAAGATGACAATAACTGACCCAGGAAAGGTTTAGGTGTAAGGCAGACACTTAACCAGTTACACACACCCTCACAGTTACATCAAACAGAAACCTGTATTACTCTGAAGAAGTACACCGTCAGGATGAATGTCCCACTCACAAGTACAGTACATGCTATTGCAAAACTGTTTGCTGTACACTGGAGCTGCTTCACTGTGTCCCAGCCGACATGTCTAACATGACGTGACTGTGACTTTGCAGATGAACTCTCTTAGTGACGGTCATGTTTTTGACAGATGTGCACCATCCCTGGAGCAGGGATCCACAAGTCTTGTTTTTCAAGGTTTAGACGGGTCTGAAACCCTCTTGGTTGAATCAGTGCTACAGACCTATATCCTTAAAGGAAAAGTTCAACATTCTGGGACATACACTTATTTGATTCTGTCCAACAGAGAGGAGAAAACTGATGTCAACCTCATGTCTTTATGTTAAGTCCAGAGCTGGAGTTGGGATATGGTCAGACTGTCTTTCCAAAGTTCGAAAACACACCTACCAACATCTGTACATCTGTTTTCAATCTGTACACAAACAGAAATATATAAATAGCAATTTATAACATTAGGGGCAGTCGTAAGAGGATGTTATGTCTTGACAAACAACAGTTCTATTTATCAGTCCAGCACAGATTATCAGATACAGTCACAGGTTTTGGTCTTGGTCTCAACATTTTCATATTTCCATTAGTGTACAGACTAAGCAAACAAAATATAATGTCAATTACTGAGCTGTACAGATGTCAGTAGGCATTTAAAAAAAAAACTCTGAACAGAGCTGGTCAGTTTTCCCCCTGCTTCCAGTCGTTATGCTAAGCTAGGCTAATTACTGCCAGTGACAAGCCTGTGTTGATTCCAGTTTGGCTGACAACAAAGGCTTGACCCCTGGTAACAGTGTATTAGCCACAGCTGACGTGCAATGGCCCCTGATATTGCCATTACAGGCATTATCAACAACAAAGGAGAATGTAGCCCATGTACAGCAATGTGGCAATGCAATAAAGCGATCCAGAAGTGCGTGTGGACAGCTCATCTTACACAACCACTAAAGACATTTGTGGTTCTTAAGCTTTATGGGAGGAAAAAAAAAAACATTCACCATCAACAATAAAGTGAGAAAGCCGTGGAATTCATCAGGACAGATATCACTGAAAATATGGACAGATGGATAGTTAGACAGAGACGGACAGTCATGCAAACACACAGGCAGCGAGGCAGGCAGACAGTGTACCAGAGAAGGAGTGGGGACAGGCTCTTTGGGGCTGGTGACCACATTGGCCTTGTTGTTGATCTGGAGGGACAGAGTGGACAGACAGGTAGACAGACGGGACAGGGCAGAGGTGACAAGGCTTAGTGTCCAAAGGCTAATACAAGCAGCTGCTGTGGAGGGAAAAGAGGAACATTGTGCTCAAGAATTCCTGTCAGGGTGTCAAATCTGTGGCATCCATCCAGCACAGAACACTTCAGCTTTTAGTCCGAACAGAGTAAGAAACTCACAACAGTCTCACACTGTTATCAGAGGCCTGTCTACTGACAGAGCTGGATAAAGACAGACAGTCCGGAGTGAAACAAATGACCCAATTACTCTGAAGAAGAAGAATGAATTAGGTAAAACCTGGCCTGATTATGTTTTTGAGACAAGACTCTGACAAGACTAATCTACAGGCTTGATGTAGAAATGACATGCAGCTCACCACCAACTAAAGATACCTTCACACTGGTTTAACTGAGTGGGTACATGTGTTGTTGGATATCTGGACTGGTCTATCCTGAGGTGTGAGCTGGTGTCTAGGACATGATGCACATGTTCCACAAACCTACAATATGCAACTGTGCACACTGTGACTGAATCACAAATCCAGGAATATGAATAAGCAAATGAATATTTGTTCCATGATATTCAGACTCACACCCTGTGCACAGAAACACAGTCAGTGACAAATACACGTCAGGTAAAAGACTCAACAGAGGACAAGGAAATGAATCAGTGGCTTCAAAACAACATGTCGGACTATTGGTCTGCTGTTCTACGAATCTACTATGAATCTGCTATGACTGTAAAGCTTTAGTGCTATTTTACCGTTATTACTATAAGAAGATAACACCTATAGCTCTATTTTACCACTGAGAAGAAGGAACAAGGAGATGGGTCAGATTTTGTTATTGTCTATTTTTGCACTATGTTGGAAAAAAAAAAGGTGTCAATCCTGAATAAACAAAACTAGACCCTGCAGTTTCTCTAACACTTTCTCAGACTGGGGACACACTGTGTGACTGTTAAACTGAGAAACTGTTTAATAATAACAACTGACTTTCCAGTTCAGACCAAGCTGGTGCTCTTTTTATACGTGTGATCTTGAAAAGTGTGAGTTCTGCTTTTCAGACTCACTTTTCACATCAATAAGCAGCTGTTAAACTAACGGATGCTAAGACTGATCCAGATGCTGCATTATTTTATTATTAATAGTTTAACTGATGATTTATTAGTTATATTTTCTATATTTGTTTCCAAAATAAAGGTTGAAACTCTGTTTCCTTTCTTTTATTCTTTTGGTATAAAAGTTGTGAAATTTAAATATATAAATGAAATATACTGAGTTTAAAAATAGTAGTATCTGCCAGTAAAATACTCTGTGTGTGATGTTTTCACTCTGCTCAGTCATGCAGTGCCTCCCCAGCCTTTAACATGGTGCAGCACTGTGGTGGAATTTAAATACAAGGGGTTTTCTACTGCTAACTACCCACTGCAGGTGTCAGTCTGGCTAACAAGCAGGCAGCGAGCTCAGGCCTACCCTCAAAGGCTCTGTACCGTCCGTCTTCCTTTTCTGCATTGAGCAGCCACAACACAACAAGACAGAAAATGAACCTTTGTCTCACTGTACAACCTCACAACAACTCACACAGGCACACACCTGCACACCAAACCTTCTCATGCATAATTCCATTCTTTCAAATAAGGTTTTTACACAATATCATAAATAAAATGCACCCCGTGTAGTGCACTTTACTATTTTTATTGCTGGCTGAGCACAAACAGCAGTGATTCAGCCCATATTCACACACATTTCAAAGCAGCAACGGTGGTTTGTTTGGATTAAACAGGTGCTGTTGGCAGTCACCACCAAAAAAAAAGAAAAAGAAAAAAAAAAAGACAGCCAACTCATCAAGAGAGAAAGTAAGACACATTAGTCATTCAGGCAGGTTTGATTAAAAAGGAAGCACGTTCTAAAAGGAAACAGCTCAGAACCATTCTGAGGAGAATAAATGAATTATTCTGCAGCTCTGCTGAGCTTTATTGTGCGACAGCTGCAAGTGCGTTTACGCACTTTATGTCCAGTAAATGTGCAGATGATGAGTCTGTCAATCACACAGATTTTCTACATTTGAACTATTTTCTACAGCACAAACAGACCCACTAAAAACTGCCCTCACTGAGGACAGTGGATGATCCATTTCAACCAGGTAATTGTTTCTGGAAACTCATGTAGCTGTTGAGTGTCACCATCCTAAACAAGGGTGAAACTGAATGACAGAGTTAGAGGCAGAGGGTGGAAAGAGGAGAAGCACACAAACACACACTCAAGCACACATCTATGCACACACACACTCCTTGGTGGTGTCAATGAAGGATTTTCATCTTCTGACAGCTGAGTGGAGAATGGCAGAGAGTTGAAGCCTGTCTCCCACCCTCGAATCTTGATTTAATCATCACTTATTAGTTTCCTACAGTTTCCTCAGCTCAAGACAGCAGACGCTCCTCCTCCTCTCACACAGATTGACGATGAGAGGGGGATCATTATTGGGAAATACATCACACCCACTTGGGAAGGACCAATTTCCCTGATGCAACTCATGCTTCTACTTTTTTTTTTTAAACCAAAGCACTGGTGTTGTTTTAGTTCAGTGACAATGATACACACACTAAACACTGCTGAGGCGCAGTGGGGTATACTGAACCATAGAACAGTGTATAAAACAACAGTACAGGTGAGTGAGTGAAATGGAAGCTGAACTTACTTTGACACCATCTGGTTTTTTGTTCAGCAGGCTCTTGGCTGCTGTTGAGAAAAAGATAACAATGGAAGGAAATCAGTGGCCAGCTGGAACTAACACACACATGTACACACACGAACACACACGCATGCATTATGTCTATTCAAGGCTGGCCAATTACTAGCAACCTCAAAGTGGGCCCTGCTAGAATTGGAAGCAGAAGAGAGAAATGCAAATTAAGTCAGGAGATGAAATAGAACTTACTGAATCATTAGTCTGGAACATGGAATTAGATTCATCTGACAAGACTATAGGAGACACTGAGCAGTTAGCACAGCAGTGTCCAGGAAACTGAGCTCTCCAGCTCCTCTTTTTCCTTCTCTGCCCACTTTCCCCTCAGGAACTTGTGGGTTTTATCTCAAACACACTATGAAAACACCTTTGATTTATAAGAAGGACTGAGCTGAAATCATGTGAGAGGTGATTGTTTCCTTGGGTTTGTTGGCCGATGAATAACCACCAGCTCTTCAGTCAACATGCAGGGACAGTCAGAGACACAGAGAAGATGATTGGTAGTTGCGGGGGGAGAGCTGAATGGGGGTGTCAGGGTTTTGTGCATCCTCTATGACAGTGAGGGGTTTTATTGGCAGGAGTGATTTGTCATTTGAGCGTAGACATGTGCATGTTTATTAACTGATAGCGGCTTTTCTGTGACATTGAATATCTTTTAGCAGCCATACTGGAGGAGAATGTTAAAGGGCAGAGGTACAGTAATGTGGTACTGTAGCATCCACTCAGTCCAGATCAAACTAAATGATCTGATCAGGTGGAGACATATATATATATACATATATATATATGTAACTAACTCAATTGAAATATGTAAATCTAGGGCCTAAAATACATAGATATGAGAAATTACTTTCCAAATATTACATAACATGTATTATATATTATATATATAAATAGAGAACAAATCATTTTATACATTACCAAGTATTAAATAGCAAAATGTGATGTCTGTAGGTTGAAATACGTAAATGTCTGTCCTATATGCAGAAAATGTATGGACTTGGATCTACAGTGTCTTCATAAAAGCCGTTGCAAAGGTTAATGTAGTAGTAGTGGCTGATTATGTCGCAGTAGTTTGAGTGCAAACAACAGTTCGATATGTCACACTGACTATGCTTTAGTAGCACCAACTCCACTTACTGATCATTGGCATTTCAGAAATGTTGGAGTTTGACGGGAAATGAGAAATGTTCTCAGTTCTTGCTGCCTTAAGCGGTTTTCCTCCAATATGGCCACCAACAGACGCACTGTGTCAGCTGAAAGCCCTATGCTGGTGCTTTAGTAGACATGACATGCCTCAGAACCAAACCTGACAGTGTAGTTTGACACTGCGGAGAAGTGTCAGCTACACCAAGGACTCTTACCTTACACATGAGTTACCACACAAGACGGGGAAGGAAGAAAAACAAAAGTAAACACTAAGGGCATGTTTACAGCGATACTAAGCACTGATATTTCTTTAAGACTGACAACTGACAGTTTAGAGATTACGATAAATAAAATGGACATGACTGAAAAATGCAAACTCTCTAAAGAGAAAATCAATAACGTTAGACTCAGTTCGAATGTTTTGCCCTTTAAAGGGACCTGAGGATGGGACTTTATCGATCTATACAGTCACTCAGTCTCTGCTGAAAAGGGAGGACAGATGGAGCTTAATGGGCTCTAAAGGCCAGCACACTTGGAAAACAGCTACATTCAAAAGAGCTGCCTCTTAAACAACAGGCAAATATATAATAAAGAAGGAGTTAAGAAGGCGTCAAGGAAAAAAAAAAACTGGCATCAGTAATGGTATTTTTGTCAAGAAGGACAAAACATGTGCAGCTGTCTATTAAGAGATCAATACTTGAGGCAGGACTGGGAAGAAATGTGACCATTAGCTGTGACTTGTCATTAGAACTGGTTCAGTCCTACCTGAGAAGTTGCGAGTGGCAAGCATAGTAGTCAGGATAGCACCCTACGGAGAGAGAAATGGACACAGAGAAACAGACCACCATGTTTACACAAGCTGAAAGGTTAATGATTAGACATTCTGGTGCCTGTAAATGGGTTTGGCCGATTTTTGAAGCCTTTATCAGCTAAAAGGCTGAGTGCACCAGTGTTTAAGAAAACAAAAAAGGTTCATTTCTTACTGCAGGAATCGAACAATCAATCTTTCCTAGAACAAAAACAGGGGTTTCCCAGTCCTGTAAAGTAGCACCCGTTGTCACTTACCTTGAGTTTCCTTCTGGCATTGAACTTCTTCAGGCACTCCACAGTCTCCTGTCTGTGCATCATGGACGCCACAGTGGAGCGTTGCTGTAAACACAGAGATAGTGTGTGGTGTTAGCTGAACTCATGAGTAAAATACAACATGTGAGCTGCATCAAAAACTACTGAGTAAAAGGTGTGTTCACAGGTAGATTTTAAGTCCTCAGCTCTGTGTGTGTGTGTGTGTGTGTGTGTGTGTGTGTGTGTGAGACGTACACAGATCCAGGGGTGTTTGAGTGCGTCAGTGGCAGTCACTCTTTTGGCCGGGTTAATGGTCAGCATCTTGTTGATCAGGTCTTTGGCCTCTGGAGTCACTGTGTCCCACTCTGGAGAAGGGAACTGTTGCGAAGACACACATCACAGAAACGACCATCCACTGTATTAATATGCATATAATTACTGTGTTTTGTCTACATATGATTTAGCAAGATTAATGGATATTAAATAGTTTTTCTGACCGTTCCATCTCATTCAAACAATTAAGAAGTGTTTTCTGTCTCCTATAAAGACCAGTGCAGGTATCTCTGAACCTCCAACAGTTCATTTTTAAGTACTCAGGGCAGGTATTAACCCTCAAAACAGTTTGAGTCCCAACCAAAATCCTTCCATAGCCTCATGTGAAAGTACTGAAAGCTGAAAACATCAAATAAGGGGTCAGATTTTTAGGTCTGCTCACTTATTATTTGTTCTGATATTTCCTGACTTACATTTAGGACACTCTTCCAATTTTAGATGGTATTTAGATGGTAAGGCAAAGTTCTTTATTTAACACAGACTTGCATTAGTACACCCTTCAACATATTTTTATCCATCTCCCTTTCCTATCCATTTCTATCCTGGAAACTGAATTATTTCGTCTATATCCTTATATCTTGTACTGTTTAAGATGTTTGACTTCTGATGATATGCTGTATTCATTGTATTCTGTTTTATTGAATAATAAGATGGATGAGAGAGTGTCACTGGGAAACTCACGTCATAAGCTCCAGCTTTAATCTGCTGGTAGAGTCTGTGCTGGTCCTCATCCCAGAATGGAGGATATCCCACCAGGAGAATGTAGAGGATAACACCTACACACACACACACACATTACAGTAATCAAAGTTAATCTTGACAGGCAGCTCACTTCATGATCGACACATACATTTTAAAGCAGACACTCCAACAATGATCCAATTATCCCTGGTGTTACCAGGGATAGTAGGTTTTGATTGGCTGGTCGGGTTCCAGGAAAAGATGAAAGGCCCTCTATCTGACAACGAGACAGTCTGACCACAAACACAACACCGGCTATTGTTTCTGTGGACTCGGTGAGTCAGCACAGGTGTGTGTGGAAAGGAGCGTGAGTGTCTGTTTGGAGACAGTGTCTTTGACATCTCAGGCCCAGGTGGCCTGGCCAATCAGAAGTGCGTGTAATGAGCATCAGCAATGATTAATTCAAGAGGTTGGAGCCCTCTGTACTCCTCTGTGGTACATGAACTAGAGAGCACACACACACACAGCAGAAAGTCCTGAATGAAACAATCTAAATTCTGAAATTTAAAGTCATTTGCAAAAATCATGAATTTAACTGAGTGTTTGACAAGAGGTGTATTAGATGTTTCATGGTGGCTTGTAAACACTAACAAACCATTTTATACTTTATCAGCTCTCACTGTTTACATTTAATTTACTCTGGCCCAGTTGTCTTTTATATTGCAGCACTTGGCTGCAGGACAAGAATGTTGGTGAAGCATGAAAATATGTGACATTCAAACTACTGTTGGAATGTGGAAAAAATATATATCTAGAAGCATCTGCAACTTGTGATGATCTGTCCAAATGCAAAATTTAAAATCCTTGGCTCTGATACTGGGGATTCTAATTGTAATTTCTAACTGTGTTCCTATTGTTTTAGACTCTGGCCTGATTTGAATTCATCTATCACACAGCACTGCCTCACTGGGCTTGATTTCCTGTTTACATGAGACTTCACACAACGCCGTCAGCTCAATCAGGAGGATGAAAAACTTGGATCGGACTGTTACAGCACTGAATTGGATTTCTTTGCTCTCTACCACATGTTGATCAGCATGTTTCCTTCAGCACCTCTTTTGGTTTTATTGACTGTACTTTATCTATTTATTATATGAGGTGCATGAAGGGTGTAGAGACCAAGATGCATGTCATCTTCTATTCCACTGAAAAGGCACAAACTGGGGTTTTAAATCTCTTAGGGGCTCTCCAAACTGGGTCACACAAATTACTGAAGCTCTCATGACTCTACTGCATTTTATGAATCTATTTAATCAATATAACTGATTGTTTTCATACTCGTATGCCCAAAGTAGATGAGGGGTTAGGAATAATCAATCTGTGCCAGCACAAAACTGAGTAAAAGAAAATGTTTCATTTCTCTCTTGCTTCTAATATAAGCAAACTTCTCCAATTGGATCTGGTGAAAATCTTGGCAAAATCATCTGATGCTGGTACTTTGTGTTTTGTCAGAAACTTGGCTAAAGAAATAAATAATCATGCTCCCTTCTGCAAAGTTAGAGTGAAAGAACCCTTGGTTTTCCCCTCAGCTGTCCAGTCCGCTAAAAGAAAGGGATGCTGTCTGGGCTAAGGCCAGAAAATCCAAATCTCAGCCTGACTTTTTTTTAGACAGCTCTGAAATCGTTTTACACCTCTCATCACAAAAGGCTAAATCTGAGTTCATATATATATAAAGCTGTTATAGTTTTCTTTATGCAGAGCTTTCCAGGTGAAATATCTTTATTGTAGTAAATGTGAACTGAGCACCTCTGGTTCTATTATTTAGAAATCTGACTTGGTATCAGCAGGTATGAAAGAACAGAGGAAAAAGGAGAGAAAACATGATTTCACCAGCTTCTCTGCCCTTGGTGCAGTGTGTTCTTTTGAAGTGGGGGCACTCCCTGTCAAACTCCCCAGGGAGGGCCTCTTATTGTCTGGTTTCAGACCATAGCATTTGTGTGCAGCTAATAATAAGCACCTGCTCCACTGGGCTTCCCTTGAAATGAAACTCTGGTTAGCAGAAATCTTACCACAGGCCCACATGTCCACCGGCTTGCCGTACGGATCTTTCCTCAGCACCTCTGGAGACAGGTACCCTGGTGTCCCGGCAAAACCTGAAACACACACACATAAACATTAAACCTGACCATCTCCTGTATGTTGAAGTCTATCAAAAGCTTGTTAGGATCGTGCCCTAGACACCAAACACTTCACAGCAGCTAAGTATCAGCGGTCCTATAAAGTAAAGTTTATGAGCTGAGGTTAACAAGCTCCACCAAAGGAAAACACCCCTCTGTGGGTCTGCAGTTTGACTCACCACCAGCGACACACAGCCTACTTTTAAAAAAAGCCTCAAAGTACCAGCAGACCCTTTGGGCAATGAGACGTAGTATGAGTAGTAGTAAAGTCAGAACACGATGTGAACTGGTTCCAGATGGAGGCTCGAGCTGGGGGAATAGACCAATTATTTCTCAGTTCTACTGGGAGTAGGGAGAGAGAAATAGAGCTGATATCCATCCAATCCAGACTTGATACAAGAGCCAAGAGCAGTGGCACACCTAGTCCCTTTAGGTGTGATGTAACGAGGGAGTTACTTGGGCTCTGAATGATAAAATGACACAATTGTAGATCTTCATTTTGATTCTGGTGTTTAAAGAAATACAAAAGTAGGACAAAAATGTAATTGCTGTTCCATTTCATATTTCTTTCATCAGCTCAGCGAGACGTTTCCTGAGAAGCGAGTGTGAGCAGAAAATGAGTGCACAAGCGTTCCTTTGTCATCTTAGAGAAAATGAAACATTTAGGATTCATGCATCAGTAAGAGAGTCTGTCTGCATTTTGATTTTCTCTGCAACTGCTCATCCGATCGAATTCAAACTCTGCAGGTGCGTAGCTGAGGACTCGAGGAAGTGCATTAAAAAGTGAAAACAAGGCAAAAGCAGCCTGTGTGTCAGAGTGTTAGCATAACAAAACCATAATTTCTGATCCACTAATGTGATTGGCCAGCTGTGCCAGTGACTGGGCATGTTCTACAAGGTCAAACTTAATTCAGATGCTGAATTAAAATGAGAAAAAAGTTACTGATACTGAATATCAAGAGGAAAAACTACTTCTGAAAGTTGTGTATACTCACCAAACCATGCCTGCTGGTCTCCCTGCACTTCAATGGCCAGGCCAAAATCTGCCAGTTTAACCGCTGCCCCCTTCAACTTGCTGGCTAGGAGCAAATTCTCAGGCTTGGAGTAAAGGGACACAGAGGAAAATCTTTCAGTACTTTGCACTGATATAATGATATCATTTTAAAATGAAAATAAACGTAACTGAGGTAAAGACTTAAAGAAGTTCTAGTGTTTTGGTTACAGGCAGCTTAGAGGCTTTAAAAACTACAGGGAGGGTTATTGTAGCTCACAGGGTAATAACATTAAGGACTGATGTCATACAGTGCGTTTCAGCGTTCGGCACTCTGGACTAATGGCTGAGCTGGAGGCCAACTGTAGCAGCTGTCCAGTCTAACAGATAAGTGTCTAGTGGAGGAAGCCATGTCAGAGTCAGAGTCCAGCCTCTACACACACACACAAAGTCACCACTGACTCATGTTGAGCCTGATTACATGCTGGTTCAGTCGGGGGCCACGGCTGACCTCAGCCCAGCGGCACAGGTTTGATGTCACTCAACAAGATGCCGACAGGCTGCGGTCAAACTGGCCGTGCGAGCCCGGGCCGGTAGAGGAGGACTGGGTGAGAGAGGGCGGACGGTGACTCACGCCAAACCCCTGCAGGAAGTAAGGGGGTGGGGCTTCACAGAGGGCTGGAGAGGATGAATAATGTATTTGCTGACATTTTCCAAGCCGTTTGCTTGATGGAGCCAAATAGGGAATTATTCAGAATGACTGAGCTGTAGTGTAACGACAACAAAAAGGAGGCGTGCTGCTGATCTGAAGGAAAGCAGCTTTTATTCTGAAACAGTTAAACCCAGATATCTTAAAGGCAGTGTGCGCTGTGGCTTTATATGATAAGGGGCTGTGCAAGCCATGATTCATTTTGAGCCTCTCACATATATTCATTCTATCACATGGGTCCTTTTACTTTATTTTAGACAAGTATAGTTTTAATGACATACTGTATCTATATGATCATAAGACAGATTTGACAACGCTGTCCTTAACATTACTCCATTTCTTGAGAGTATCCATACATTTGTCACTAAATACACTTCACACATCATTGGAGGATTTTGGGGTTTCTAACTACAGGGGCTTACATCTGAGAGGGCACAGCACTGAACAAATTCAAAGAGCAGCCACATTAGGCTGTGTGGTGATCGTCTGATCACATTCAATCTACATCTACATTTTTTTTACAGTTTTTTTTTTTCCTGACTGCTTTTGAAACCACTAGGCCTCTGAGTGCCTCCACTGAACATAAAGGCTCCAGCTTCTCAGCCAATCAGAGAAATAACCCCTCCACTACCCAGTCATATATACATTCAAGCCTCTCTTTCATGCAGTATACATACTACAGCCTCATCTATTGAAAATAAATCTAGAAAGTAGAAAAAAATAAATATGTAAATGGAAATAGAGGTATGTGAAAGGCCCAGAATGAATTATGGCTTATATCTCTTCAGACACTGCCTACATATCACCTACACTTCCTTCTTCATATTGTCTGTGCTATTCATTCCAGGAGGTATCAGTTCACTGAAATCAAATAAAACCCATTTCATCAGTCAATGTGTGTGTTTTCATGGTTGCCTGAGCAGTTAGTAGAGCATGTGGGAACTCTGAGTCGTGCAGTTCAGGAGGGCATGCTGTGGTCAGAGGAGGAGGAAGGGGAAGAAGGGGAAGAAGGGGTGAAAGGGAAAGGAGGGAGGGAAGGAGGAGTGGGGGTAAATGCATTTATCAGCATCATGCAGTCATTGCAAACGCTTCCCGACTCCACTATTCTCCACCACAGCCCTGTGCAATCACCCAAAACGACCATGTAACCTGGTGGAAAGGTAAAAAGGTCAAATGAAGGAAATGAGGGAAGAAGGTAAAACATCTGTGTTTTGGATTTAAAAAAAAAAGTGGGACTTCCACTTCTCCCACCTTGTAGTTCTATTATTTTAGTGAATATGATGTAATCATAACTGATAGAGACAATGGCCAGGACTATGATAATAAAAAGTGCTTTACATTCTGCTTTATGATTTTATAGATGGTATTATATGGGTGGAAGGTGCTCAGCGTGCTTTAACACCTGCTGATGCTTTTTTTTCCCCCCTCAAATCACTCAACCCTAAAAGTGATCCAGCAGCCTTTAATTACAACCTAGTGTGGCTTTCAGGCCTGCAGATAAGGTTACAGCAGCCACACACATGCAAACACAGTCAAACCTACAGGGTGATGAATACAAATGAACACCCAGAAATTGTTTGTATGTGCAGGATGTGGCTGAGTTTACTGACAAGTCATGTTATTGAGGCTGCCGTATCAACATACTGTATACACACACACGCATGCACATGACTGGGTTTCTGCATGTGTGTACAAAGTACAGTTCATATCACTGATTAGGATTTATGCTCCCTCCTCGCTGCTGGTGTGTAATAGCTGTAACTGGATTCTATCTAATACAGCGAGCCATAAAGTAGATAGAATTACTGGCCTACTACACTAGACAAGGAGTTCTGCTGAAGTCTGGAGGACTGCAACTACTTACTGGCAAATGCACATACTGCACTTGCTGCCAAAAATGTTGTACACAAACAACTTTTCTGCAGGTTCTTTTCTCCACAGGGAAAATCCCACTTTATCTGACATGAGCACATTACTGGGATTTTTCAGTAAAGAGAATAAGAAATGAAGAAAAATTAAGTAAGACTAAGAAAAGACACTGAGCTGGGTGAAAAATTAAAGACTGTGCTAAGTGCTGACACCTTGTGCCTCGACTCGTAAAAGATGTTCTGACAGCCCATCCCCAACAGGGAATTCCATTGTGATTCTTCTATTGGTCCACATTGAGTTAGCAGAGTCCACCCTGGTCTTTGACCCAGGGTGGAATTCTCATCATCCACTCTTCGTGGCCTGGCTGCCTCTGAGACAGTTTTTCCTCTCTTCTCCTCAAACTCCCTAACAGGTTTCCTGGTATTGAGTGTGGAAAAAAGTAGTATTAAGCCTCCAGTGTCTCCGGAGGGAGCTGTGTGAAGGCTGATAAATGTCCTCAAGTGACGTCACTTGAGTCAGCGTCAGTTCAGTATAAAGACCACAAGTCTGAAAAGTAAAACAATCCAGGGGTGTGGTGTTAGAAAGAAGTGACCTCTGTGGCAGGTCAGAAGCAGTTCAGTGTGACATTACTGCTCCACAGAAAGCTATGACACCAGACGACAGTGTGATAAATCCATGTGTCTAGACTCTTCACATAAACTATAAAGCTTCCCACGAACTTAATAAAGGCAGCTATGTATTGCTTTCCTGTGTGCCTGTTTGTGCGTGTGTGAGAGTGTGTGTGTTTTCTCGAATCCCTGTACTACTCAAAATCATTAACTTGAGAAATGAAATCACATGAATACACACACAAAGTGGCAAACAGTGCTTTTCCACAGTGCCTCCGCTCTGCAGCTTGCTTGTTTGTTTTGGTTGTATTTGTTTTGTCTTTGTGTTTCTGCAGTGAGCCGTGGCAGCTGCCTGGCAACCGCCAATCAGAACGCAGAGAGAGGGCAGTCGGCGAATGCAAAATGCGAGCTCATTATTGCTGAAGGTAAACCAAACCTCAGACACACCCGGTTCATTTGATTGGCAAATCAGAGCTTTGGGAGCAAACCATAGTGAGAAAAAGCAGCATTAGAGATGGAAACAAGATCACAGTGAACATAATGTTCAGTGAAAAATTAAAGTAATGTCAAACTCCAAAAACATTTAAGCATCATGAGGTTAACATTCGGCCTCAATTAAACAGATTCAAACAGTCCTCCTCAGTATAATCTTAGTCTGAAATAGCCGGCAGTTTTACGTCGCAGCTACAAGATGGTGTTTCAGTGCATCTCTGTTCTCTATCAAAACAGGCTTTTCCATTACTAGAAGGTGGGCGTCCTTCAGGGAGGTAAATAATTCACCAAATACCCAACAGTGCTATGGGAAACAGGGGAAGCTGGATTTAAAGGGAACAAAGAAATCCAGCTAGATACTTGTACTGAAATATGCAAACAATTATTAAAAAGAAGCCAATGCCATCAATCAAACAATGACCTAAAGAATAAAAATGTGATATGATAAATAAGAGAAGATCAGTCTCACAAACCAGTTCAAAATCAACCATCATCCCACCCAGGCGGGTCCTCTACACTTTCTAGATCTAGCATCAGATAACGCCAGGATCAGAGAGATGGTAGTAAAAACATTGGACCACAACCAATCATAACCTGCCATCTCTCGTGACTTGAGTCTGGTGACAGGGACAGAACAACATTCTTTCCCTTTCGCCTTTTTTACGTGTTTTATTTTTCATTATAACTTTTTCTTTATTGTTTGTGTATTTAATGCAGTTAATGTCCATCATTAATGATTTATTCATTTATTTATATAAAGCATGGTCAATGTTGCCCAGACATATGTGCCTTTTTAACAAGGTCCATATACAGTATGTGCTGCTGTTTATAGCTGCAGAGTGATGCAGAGCCCATTCACACCTCTCTGTAGCCATTACAGGGGTAAGTGTACTGACTGTCTGCTCAGTGGAAGTGTGAAGGTGATGTTTTATCCAAACATGACCCTGGAAGGTGTAAACTAACATTTCCAAGTGAAGTTGGGAGAATGTGATATGATTTTTATACAAGAGCTGACCGAGCTGGCAGTGTAGATGTGGAAAAGGAAGTTCAGAAAAAAATGGAGAAAGAAATGCAGAGACATATTGGAATGTGGGACACTCAGAGTTTGAGCTCACTCCTCTATTGTGTGTGTACTTACCTTGAGGTCGCGGTGGACCACGCCCATCTGGTGGCAGTGGAGAACAGCCTCTAGGATCTGCTGAATGCAATGACTGCATGCAAACACCAGGGGGCCATGGGTTAGTGACAAGCTACCACTCACTGTCTGTGGCTGTGAGCTTGCTTTGACACTCGGGGAGCGGCCGTGTTAGTGGAGAGACTGCACAGCTATGTGGCAACTGACCCACCCAGAGGCCATAATGATGGGCAATTTGGTAAAAAGGGCCATTTACTCAACAGCATTCCCAAAGTTTTTTTTTTTGTGTGTGTGTGTGTATGTGTGTGTTACCAAAGTCACACATTGATGTTTGCTGTAACAGATCCAGGAAAGAAAAAAAAAATGGCTGTAATTATGTCATCATCTATCACTCGCACAACACGGCCAATTCTCTGCCCGAGTCTCAAAACAGAAGTGGTGTTAGCTCCGGGCCAACTGGAGGCCGGACCCTGAGAGACTGAGGAGGAAGCTGCAGGACCTGAAGGAAGTCCAAAATATAATTATTTAATAATATAAGTATTCAAGCAGCTAAAATCTGTGGTTACCATGCTTTACAAACACTCTCTGACTGTTGTAATTACTTCAAAATCTGATGTTTGTCTGAAACCAAAAACTCTGGTAGCAGATTTTAGATTTCAAATTGTCATACACCTCTACAGACGGTCTCTAAAGCCACAAAAGGGTCTTTTGACTCCTCTTTCTTTCTCCTCCTCCTCCTCCTCCTCCTCCTCTCCCAGGTCTCAGCCTCCCAGTGGTTGGTTCACAGCATGGTTTTGGACAGATGCTACATGCACTTTGTGCCCTGGCATACAGGAGAGGCAGGCCATGATGAGATCTACCAGCCCCCCCGGCACTACACGACCTACCGCCTCCTCTCCAGCCAACCTGCCCACAGTGCCCTGGAGTAGGTGTGTGAAGGTGTCTGGTGGAGAAGGGGGGGGGTGTGGTTTTGGAGGAGGCGGCACTCTGTGAGAGGTTAATTGGTCGACTGATCAGGCAAGTGGAGGAGCGAGGCGAGATGCCGCAGATGGGCAGGCCTGTGTCTTTTTTGCTGTTACTGTCGCCACTTACTAACCTTCAGGTCCCTGTGCACTATGCCATTTATGTGGCAATGATTTACACTTTCTAGAATCTGCTGTATGCAGTGACTGTGGAGAGAAACCAGGCCAGAAGCAAAAAGGAGAGGAAGAGGGAGAACAGGTAAATGTCAGGAAACAAAGGAACAAGAACAGGCAGACAGAACACACCACAACACATGAAGTAATAACACTTGATTTACGAAGGAAACGTTTTTAAAGGAACAGCCCGACATTTGGCGAAATATGATTAATCGCTTCCTTTTTGAGAGTGAGATCAGAGGATCGAGATCAGTCTCATGTCTGTGTGCGAAGTACGGAGCTGGAGTCATGAGGCCGTTAACCTAGCTTAGCATAACTGGGACCAAGTGGGAAGAGGTTGCAAGTAGGGTCACACAACCAAAAAGGCTGACTGCTTCCCTGTGTCCAATATTTAAGCTAAGCTAGGCTAACCACGTCCATACTCAACACACAGACGTGTGACTGATATCAAAGATCACACATCACTCTTGGAAAGAAAGCTCATTGTTGAGCTGTTCCTTCAAGCTATTTAACATAGAGAAATATACAAAAGGACACATGCATGTTGTTTTCATCAATAAAGCTCTTACAGATGTCAACTTTGAAAATAATTTTTACAAATCAGTAAAATCCACTGCAAAATAGAATCCAGAACCGCAGTAATATAAATCTTAATCTGCATAAATGAACAACTCTCTCTATCCACTGAAAGACAAACTTAACCCAGCTGGATGGAGAAAAGAAGAAGAAAAAAAAAGGAAGCTGCTTTTTTACAAAATAATCAGGTCCATTTTTGAGTGGATTTTTAATGAACAGGACAGAAGGTGAAACTGGGAAAGAAGATCCATAATCAGAGGACAATTTCAGGTAGGACAAGAAATGTAGAAAGAGAGGATTTGGGGCATAAAATGCATATCAAAGGCAGCACAACAGTAGACATTTGACACTGCGGTGTCCACTGCATAATGAATAGTGAATAGTGTATTTTTTGGTGTGTGTGTGATTCAATGTCAGAATTTGTATTGATATAATTTTGTTAATTGTTCTGTCGTGTGTATCTGCTCCAATATGCCTTTATGCTGCCAAAAATGGGTTTCACATCACATTTACAAAGCAATTCAGAAATACCAACACCACAGAGCATGATACTGACCTGGCATCAGCTTCGCTGTAGTACTCCCTAGCAACGATGTCCTCAAAGAGCTCACCACCAGTAACTCTGGAGGAGGAACAAATAGAGCGAGAGACAAAAACTGAATGAAAAAGTCGCAGAGAAAAAAAACAAAAAAACAAAAACAGCAACAACTCTGTATTGAACTGCAAAAACACAGATGTTCATTCCCACGTCTGTGGAGGAAACTGAAAGGCTTGATAATTTTGTATGATAATAAATCTCACCCAAAAGAGATTTGTGATTCAGAGCAGCTGGGTGAAAAGAATAATGGTATCTTTTTGAAGCTAAATGGTGAAATCTGTTGATAGAGATGGAAGCGGATGGAAGTGCAGTAATCACTATAGTATGATGTGATTCAGCTGCAGGACCTCAGAGAAGTTAAGTTTACAGCCCCTTCTTTACTACCTTCTATCAGGTGCCACGACTAACTGTTTATATTGAAAAGGTTTATGTTGCTAAGGGTAAAGAAGCACTCCACATGGGGACCAGTTTACTGATCAGTCATGGGGAGTATTTCTCAGCAGCTTTCTGAAGTCTGGGGAAAATAACCCTGATGGCGTCATCATCGCCATCAGGGTTACTTTGGCTCAGGCTCTGAGACCACAGGTTTGCAGAAAGCATGCGCTGCAAATTTCGGGGTGTGAAGTTTGAAAGACCTGGGTGTTTACCAGACGGGGAGGGTCGACGTGCTGTGTCTAAGGAATGCCTGACAAGAGGATGCAGTTTGTGGTGCGGCTGTACTGTGCTGCCTTGTACAGAGAGGTGCTTCTGTTATTTAAATTAGCCTCATTGATATAAATGTGGCGGATAAAACACTTCTAAACATAATACAACTCAACAAAATGATCATGCATTTGAATCAACATGTTTATTTTTTAACCACAGCTTCAACAATACAACCAAACAGACACACAAACAAACTTTTCACACATGATTTCCACACAATGTGCTATTAAATATGTACGCAGGCAATTTAATATTGCACCTCCATAAAGCTGGCGAAACTCAGGAGAGACAGAAAGAAAGATGAAGTAAACTGACCTTCATCTGTAAACTCAGTAGAGTTTCCCTTTAGAGCGTCAAACGATTTTAAAAGTGGGTCACTGGACCAGTTTCCCCAAAACACAGAGAATGACTAGAAGGATATTTTAAGGCAAAACCTTTTCCATGGCCTGTGGAAAACATTATAACGCTGAGTCTTCAGGGGTTTTCATATTAAAGTTTTATGCAACTTTTAATGACTTTGGTGTTGAGACAAGTTCAGCTGTAAAAAAAAAAAAAAAAAAAAAGGCCTGGAGAGCTCCAGTGTTATTGTTGGCATGAATTCAGCAGCTAGGAAGTGACCCAAACATGAAGTGTATTATAATTTTCTCTGGCCCAGCATGTTCTTCTCATCTGTTGCTTTTCACCTCACTCTATAAATATAAGGTTAAAATCGGGATCCTTTGTCAAATTAAACGCAACATTTAAAAAAAAAAACGTTAAAGCAATTTTCCTTTCTAGCTGTCAGATTAGCCTGCAAACAAAAGCTGACAATACACAGGAGGGGAGGAGGAACAAAGAAGATGGTGAGTTATAGAGAGATTTGAAGGAGGGAAAGAAGATTAAATGAAGTGACAGAGAAAGCCCAGGATATAAGGTTTACAATGAGGAAAAGATCATAACAAATTGGGAAAGAGAGGTAATAGACGTAACAGAGGACGATGACTGACTATGGTAAAGAGCAAGCTGACTTATGGGACTTGCAAGCGGCCAAAGCAACATGCCAATAATATGCTTCATATTTAAGTTAAAACCACTGTAACGCTTCATGCTGCAGGAAATGAGGCAGACAGATCTCATTTTATGCCTCATAAGAGCAGACTGAAACTGGGAGGAAACAAAGCATCAAGCTCATGTTGACCAACAGGCTTGAAATTTGTCACACTGGGTCTTATACTGCCGAAATTTTGGAGTAAATGTTGAAATAAAATGACTAATGTCCATGAGGCGGTGTCATTACGTTATGCACAGGTAACATTTGTTTTGTCTCGACCTGTATACAAGAAAACATTCTACTATGCTCATATTTTCTGAAAACAGTAAAAATCAACTTTAATTCAGATGAAATCTGCTATGAGCTTTTTTTTGCTGTCACAGTTTCAAAGACAGATAATATTTTAAACTAATGGCTACAGAATGATTGAGAATACAGGAGTAAAAGACATGAAATATTCATGACATATTTGTTAAACAATTAAGCCCATTTTACTCTTAAATTATTCAACTTTTCAGTAATATTTGGCGATAACGTCCTCAAATGACACTTTATTAGTGGTTTCTAATGAACGGACTACTCACAGAAACATGGGCAGCAGATGGCTGATGAACAGATACGAGTGAATAAAAGTCATCTACCTGCCATCTGTGTAAGCATGAACATTATTTCTCATCTAGAGACTTACACGGTCTGTCTATGATTCGATAGGATGCAGCACAGCTCAAGTGCGTTTTGTGTATGTGTGCAGTCATATATCATGAGCTTAAGTATCTATGTGATGTTTCTCAGCGGTGTGTAAACACGGTGAAAGCGTGTGATGACTGAGCACACGCCGTGGCTGCGACAGATGGACCAAAGAGGAGGCGAACACGCCATGACTAATTTCCCATGATGCCTCAGTGACAGGCATCTGACTGGCAGCTGGCAGGTTTCGACAGTATCTCTCCTGAGCGTGATGTATGTGTGTGTGTGTGTGTGTGTGTGTGTTCCTGTGTGTTCGGCACGTTTTAAACCATGCACAGTGTCCTGTGAGTGTCTCAAAGGTGATGTGCAAAATGAAAATCCCGCACTTACAAGTCAAAGACCAGGTAGTGGAATCCTTCCTCTGATATGCTGTCGTGGAGCCGCACTGTGAGAGAGGGAAGAGAAGAAAAGAGAAGTGAAAGTTATTTAATTATGTAAAATACTCCTCCTCTGTACCAGGCATCCTGCCATCCTGGCAGCAGTAGGTAAATGTGTGAATTATGAACACTTCATTGAACCACAGGTTCAGTGAGCACTGAACACCAGAGTGCTGCTGTCTTCTCTCAGTGTGAAGTGTGGTTAAGAGTTTTGGACAACACAAAGCATTTTCTCAAATTTTTGGGTCCATTCTGACACAAAATGAACAGATGTGCATCTATTTTTGATCAATACTAATTTCAATCACGCTTCTCAGTCTTGTAAGTCACAGTAAAGTTGCCAGGTTTGGTGTCGTCTTGATGGAGTCTTTGATGAGTATTTATTCCACCAGTGCCTTTTGGCACAGAGGAGCCTGTTGTCATATTATCACAGACAGAAACTTTAAAACACACCATTCATCTTCCTGTCACTGGCTAAATGAAGATAGTGTTAAAATGCACACTGTCACTGCAGCAAATAACAAGTACATACAGACACAGAGTCTGGATCAATAAAAGCACTAATGTCTACTCCATTTGTACGGGCCCTTACAGTATACACCGTTTTACTGATTTGCCAATATGCATGTCTGATACCAGTCTTTAAAAACTGATATACATCATGCTGTTTGAATGATTGCACATTTATTCAGAATACATCTGTAAAAATTTCAATCTTAATTGGACTTACTGACTTTGCACCACTGTCAGTATTTTTAGATGGAAGTTGCCAAGGAACAGCATTTACACTTCCACATTACCCTCATGAATGTAAATGAATTACAAGTGTTCTTCCGCAGAACTTTGTCAGGCATTTGTCATAATAAAATATTATTTTCTGCCATCCATCTATATGTGTTCTCAGAGCCGATTCATGAAAATAAATTATTAATATTATTCACTTTGATTCTCTCTAAGAGGCTGTGGATCCAGCTGTGGACATATGTGGAGATCCATGAGTGGACAGTAAAGCATGCTGTTGAAATATTAATGTCAACCTACATTCAGCTACAGTGAGAGCCCACAGCTGTAAACACAGATGAATTTATTAACCCAAAATTAAAATAAATACATTTAATACATTTATATTTTAATGATTTGCATATACTAGATCCAACTCTTATAATCTGGTTTCTTACAACCAGACAACTCATCGTAGAGAGGGAGATCTGTTAACCGTTTGGGTACCAAAGGCATTGACTAGACACTGACAGGCAATGCTGGATATTGAGAGGGTTAAGTCCCTACCAAACTCTATACCCTTGGTTTTAACCCCCTAAATATATGGTGCATGGTGCAGTGAGTTTCAGTCTCAGCATGAGAAACACACTGCTGCAACACAGCTTAGTTTCAGTCCTCATCATATATCATATGTAAACTCACTAACATGCTGCTGCATTTGGATCTGTTGGCAGACTGAACATGGCTCCTGACGCTCTATTTTTAGTGCTCAGGTTCTTCTGAACGAGAACGGGTGTCAGGAAGCAAGGCTGTCTCTTTCACTTTGCTGAACAAGAAGAGGATGAAGGCAGCTCAGAGGCAAGATCTCGGCCAGCAGCGAGGTTTCACTGGGCCAATTAGCCGCACTGCCTAATGGACATGAAACGACATGCTGCGAGGTGACGAAGAGGGGCCATTCTAAGACTAGTGTGATGTCTCTGACAAGGACTGGAGAACCTACTGTAGCAGCAGCTCAGGGGTTTCACATATGGGTTTGAGCCACGGCAACATTTTTATGGAAATATATACCCAATTTATTAGTGACTGTTAGTAACTTAGAAATTTTGAAAGCTGAACCTAAATGGATTTGATAACGGGACTCAATATTGGTCTAATCTTTAATAAAATGCAACTGAAACCCAACCCTGGACCAGGCAGGTTCAGCGCAATGGAAAGCTCAGCTACAATTGATTTTGGCTCTATGATTCAATAACGCACCACTGATTTGTGTGCGGCCTCTTATGAGGTCAGCAGGGAATACCTCATCTGCTAGTTTCAATATTTTCCCTGAGTAAAATGGGCTCTGCTGGCAATACAATAAACAGTGAGAGACTGATTGCACTGTGAATGCGTGAGACTCTATGAATGTGAAATAGGGCGCTTCGGGAAAAGCTCATTCCAATTTCAGTGCTCAGGAGAGGTTAAAGACAGACATGCCGGAGCATGAGATCATAGAAAGATTAAGAAAGGAAAGATTAAGAGAGGGAAAGATCTCCCTGTGGGGATTCTCTGACGTCTTCGTTAGCTCGTCCCCTGATTGACATCTGAGAGCTCTATCACTGCGGCGACCTTAAAGGACTGAGGGCTTTCCCTGAGCTGGAAGCCGTGTGAATGGAATCGTAATGAGACCGGCACCACCTGCTACCAGCCAATCGCTATGCGACGGGAGACGGATCGGTCTCAAAAGCAGCGTGTGCATGTGAGTAATGAGAATCTCTCGTGATGGATTCAGTGGTGGAATCAGTAAGTGTTCACACTATGTGATTAACACACTGTAAGAAGCTCTGAGGGTTCACAATTTCTATTTATGTAACAGTCTCTTCTGTTACTGTTCTATTACTCATCAAAAACACTCATCACAGCAATCGACCATGTGCTAAACCCCTGCCTTGAGCACTGACTGTCCAATCACTGCTTAGCAGCCATAACTGGGCGTTGCAGGCTTCTCAAACTTTGGATTTCTGCACAAGTTGAAGTAGTGAAGTAGTAAAAAGAAAACCTTACAAAGTATTAAAGAATTACCAGAAAAAAATGTCTGACAGCTGGTTATCACTCATACTGATATAAGGGTGCTGAAATTTACTGGCTGCATTTTTTCTGTATATTTGAGTTCAGGTTTTCACAACTCAGCCTGACGTTTTATTTTCTGTTTTACAATTATTTAAAACAGTTTGCTGTTCAAAATGTTCAAATCAGATCTTTTTTTTTTTTTTTTATTTTGGGTGATACTGTCATCTCACTTTTTTTACTCTCAAATATCAGCATCAAAGTCAAAATTCCGTATCAGTCAGACTCTCAGTTGATCTCTCCACATCTACTTACCGTGTCAAGCAACTGAACCCCCATTAATATCTATTTAAAGAGCTCTTTTATGTTGGCTGTTAACTAACCGCCTATTAACGCAGCCTCTGTCAAAAATGAAATTACTATGTTGCACTGACATTAAGCCTTGGTTTAGTTCTAGTATTAGAGAGTGGAACCCAAACCTCTGCGAAATAACCCTCACTTAACTTAACCGTACACGGTCATGTGTCGGTTAGTCGATCTCTGACACCAGGACAATGGACCAGCGAACCAAATAGCCGCCTATCATCCATTCGATTGCCTGTGCCACCCACTCATCTCTCATTTTCACTAAAGGAAAAGAAAAGGGACCAAACGACAAATAAATGCCAGTTTTCAGTGTGCTGAGGAGTCATTACTGAGGTGCTAATTACAGTTGTTTGGCCTATGTGGCTCCCAAAGCAAGAGGGTGATGAGAGTGTGTGTGTGTATGTGTGTGTGCTGGGGGAGAGGGAAGGGAGCCATGCATGCAGATGTGCTCTGTTTGTAGAAATATAGTCAGCACACAAGCCAGAGCATAGGATAATTCAAACATACTAACCACAACATGGCTTCAGGCAGAACATGTTTTCATTTACAGTTAAGAATTTCTCCGTTCTCTAGCAAGTGTGTGCTCATACTAATCAGGCTGTGGGGGCATAAATCTGTTCATCCACTCACACTGTGGGGACCCACCTCTCATTTGGAGACAAAAAGCTGGACGCAGCAACGTAAACCACTAAATCTGACACCTGGGCCACGATGCATGTTGTCCCCAGAAAAAACAGACACCTGTTGGTAGTGATTTTTACATCATACCAGCAACATTACATAAAACTGACACCTTCCACCACTGGTTTCAGTGTTTAGGCTATATTTGAATACGGCACAGAAAATATATATAGATATTATATTTTTTCACCATTTTAGTAATTGTATGTTATTAAAGGAGAAAGTGGAGGTCACATAGCAGAAACCCTATGAAGGCTATAATTATATTATGTCAATAATTTACCAGGTGAAGGGCAATGTTTATCCGCTGCGCTCTCCCTCTATCCCTCTCTCCTTTGGAACGAGGGTAAACAAAAAAATCACATGACTGCTTCCTGTTTACAACTCATATGGCGGGCTGCTCATCAATGATGGATGACACCAACCTCACTGTGGACGTAGAGAATCACAAAGCGCTCTATGACCCACAGAATGTGTTATAAATCATGTAAATGAGGGAAGAAGTTTCCTCAGCTGTTGGTGCAGACCGTGATGTCGTCTTTCACCCTTGTGTTGTCCCCCTACCTCTTAAATCATGTCTGTCAGCCAAGAAAAGTAACTTTGATCATGTTTGACAAAGACATCTCTCTTTTTTAATGGGTCTTTATAAAATGGCAGATATAGACCTGCTATGCATAGATGTTATTTCTACCCACTTTGCACTGTTCTTGTTTTATTTCATCGTCATCACCCTCAAACACCATCCCCCACTGTGTCACAACACTGGCCTCATTCAGATGAGCAGCCCAGAAGAAATGGCTGGAGAGAGGAACATACTTTCATGGCTAACCTTTGTATGTTTCCAAACACATGGATATATATTAAACATAACTCCACCTATGGCATCATGAGAAGGAGAACAGAGAGAGATACAGTAAAGAGAACGGAAGGACTAGTTACCAATGTTAGGATGCTTGAGCAGGCGGCAGATCCTGGCCTCTCGCTCCAGCTTCTGGTGATCTGTGGAGGCAAAAAGACGACACATCTGTCACATCTGTCTGCTGAGCCCTCCTGCAATTCCTCAAACCTTTCAACAGAGTTTCCACATATCAAACACCGCCCACCTCTCCCTCCTGCAGGGAACAAATGAGCAGTCAAACCAACAGTCATAAGTCATTACTGCACACTGAAGCCAAGAGATGAATTCGAGGAAAACTCTGGCACGTCTCCAGTATTACTGCTAATACAGAGCGTGTTAGCTGTCCAGACCTGTAAGGCTGGGTTGCAATATGAAGCCAATCACTTCGACAGAGGCAAACACATCTGTGTTTCAACATCTGGGAGAATCAGATGCAAAGGACAGAGACAGGAAGAGCAGGAGAGACAGAGCATATGAAAATGAAAATCAATTGAATGAAGTTAGCAAAAAATGAACGGGGAAAAAACAGATGTCTCTGTTTTTAGCACCACAGTTTTGGAAAATGTTTATCTTGCTGCAGCTCACAGCAGGACTTTCGTTGCATGACATTACCACAGAAGCAACCAGTGCGCAATTTTTTTCTGGAGCTTTCAACTGTAACACATGGTTTTCATCAGTGAAGCTGGGACTGTTGGGTCAAAATACTAATTCTCGAGGTCATGAATGAACATTTGTGCTTAAGATGCACTGATGAAGCTCACACGTCAACAGATTCATCTCCGTGGCAACTGAGCAAATTCCATCTACGGTCATTCATATATATTAGTGGTCCCTTTCCACTGATAAGCCGAGACATCCAACTCTGATTACGCGTTGCGTCTAAGCCGCC
Organism: Toxotes lorentzi; assembly: GCA_037833715.1. Classification (NCBI taxonomy): domain Eukaryota; kingdom Metazoa; phylum Chordata; class Actinopteri; family Toxotidae; genus Toxotes; species Toxotes lorentzi. The sequence continues at coordinate 12,135,695 of JBBMJY010000016.1, forward strand.
GTCGGTGTTTATCTTTGCAAAAGAACTCCCAGAGGGCAACAAACTGACACAATACTCATTAACCACTTAATATATAATAAGGTCTTCGTGTTGTTTAATCCAGGTCCTGTATTTGATCGCTGTGAATTGGCCTTGTTATATCCAACTAGAAAGGATGTGAATTACATAAATGTTAACATCCACTTATGGGAATCTGCTCTTCAGAGAAGTACACTCACACACTGAGTGGTTTCCATCACAGGTTCTAGCTTCTGCCAACAGTGAATCACAGTTTTTCTCCTGCCATAGAGATGAGTCTGTGATTCACGGTGAGGGAATCCGCCCGTTGTTTTTAGCAAACAGGAATAGTTAATAATAGTTTTTCTGAGACTGAGACTTATATTGTGTAGTGGTTGTCAGGACTTTTGGGGACACAGACAGTTACGTAATTAAACTCTAAAACAAGGATGACAACCTTTCCTTATGTGTCCTTGAGACCAAATCTAATCAAATGTTTTACAGCACCACTTTGACTTTACTGTTGCTTTTCATTGTGTTGCCACATTTGATATGAGCCTTAAAAACATCAAGGTTACAGCGGCATCTGTTAGTGAACAGGCTGATAGAAATAGAAAGTAATTACTCCATTAAAAAAAAAAAAAAATTACTTGCAAATAAATGAAGCAGGCAGGTCGATGTATCAAAAATCACCTCTACACTGTTTCAATAATAACCGGAAAAAAGAGGATACAATAGAGAACTAAACTGTGAGCAGCTCAGATATTTAAGAGGCGTCACTGGGGTCATTTACAATTCAGCTGATTTGCTATTCAAATGAAGAGGCTCTGAGGATGTTGAATTAATGGAGACTAAACTACGCAAAAGACTGCTGAATATTTAATAAACAGCTCTTGTTAAAGTATGTATTATTCACCATTGTGGATCAGAAGTGGTCATATTAAAGGGGACTTTCAATGCAGATGGAGCCAAGTTGTCAGGTGGAGCTCGTGTGCAACACAACATGCACAACAGTAGGAAGGAATCATACGGCCTGGAAATAATGTCATGATACTGCAGGGTATTTGAACAATGATGATACTCATGAAGAAGAACGGAGAAAATATATAATAAACATTACAGTGGTTAGATAACCACACCACCTCCACATTACCAAAGACACTTCCAGTTATAGATCTAACACACTGTTACTGTAACACACTGTGTCCCATGAGACTCTGCTTGCACATCAGTCCCACACCACACCAATTAGGCCTTTAACCCCCATACCTGCAAAACTAAAGATATCAGTGTTAATTAGTAAATTCTGCCATGCTAATAAGTTAAACAATAACTTAACAAATACAGTTTTATTGTTAGGTCTGCAGTGATGCAGTGTTCCTTCAAGGGGGAGCTGTGTGAGTGACAGATGCAGGGAGGACTGAAAAAGAAAGACAAGGAAAGAGGGAGAAAGACGGTGTGAGTTACTGTGTACATGTGGAGTTGGAGGGGAGGAGGGGTGAGACAGAAGCTAAACATCACTTCACATGACACTGTATCTGTTAAAACGAGCATGGTTCCTGTTGCTTAAGAAAAGTCTCCACAGTGACGCATAATGTAGGTTGTTTCTAAATTACGATAACATTATAACTGTCAGTGAGCTGTAAATGGAACACACGTCCATATGACTCCATCCTCAGCACCAAACAGGAAATGGTCAAATCATAAACTGGACTAACAGACCAATCACAATGCCACTTTGTAAATTTCACCATGGCTCTCCAATAAATAGTGAGCGCAGCCTCAAGCAGCACCAATGCAACATGTTTCTACCCCTTTATGATCCGGTCTTGGTTCCAACAAGATACGATCATGATACCATCTCCCGTCACACCTCGCTTTACGAGTCTGTAATCCTAATCGGAACCGATGCTCTTTTACAGGGGATGTAATCATGGTCACCAGGTGAACGTTACTTTCTCTGCCTCTCTCCTCTTCACCCCTTCCATGTGCTGCATGGCACGCTGCTAATCTGTAACATAACAGGATTTACAGCATGAGTGGTGCTCACTCACCATCTCCAACCACAGGCAACTGGTCTTTTCTTGCCATGCTCTCTGTCATTTCCTTCCTCCACTTCACTGTCCTCATTATCAGTCCGAATCAGATATATGCTTTACTATTTTAAGTGACAGTGTGCAGTTCCTCTTACATGAATTCTTTCATAAGACAAGTAATATGGGTTGAAAGTTAACTAAAGGCTTGACACTATTTTAGTGCGGCCAAAAATGCAGCCATAGCACAGAGTATTAAAAACATTTGTATATTGCTTAAATATAGTATTAAGTAAGTATTTCAAAAATTTTATGCAGTACTAGATTTGCAATGAGAAAAAATGTATATTTATCTACAACACAGAGGCATTGTATTCAAGGAGCGAACAAACAAACAAAGCTGCTATTTCTATTCATGAAATAATCTGGGCACCATCTTCTTCATGTCAAAAGAGTCGAGCAGTCACCAACAAATTAAAGTAGAGGCTGGGCCCTTACACACATCTCGTGATAGTGCTGAGTGTGCTTTTTTGCTCATATTAAAGCATTCAGTTTCTGTTAGGACTGCAGCACTATGAGTCAAAAAGAAAGCAGACTTAAAAATAAGTCTGAGAAGCAGAACTTGGATTTGCTTCACCTATTTGACTCAGACTTGTGTTATTCTCCATTTTCACTTTCTGTATCTCCTCTAGTACGAACAAATGACTAAAGCTCTTACGGCTATGTATTATATGTAATGGCCTTCAGTGGTCAGATGTTTAAGCTTTTAGACATTTGCACACATTTACACTGTTTATTGCTTATATTTAGTCTCAGTCTTCAAACATCAGGCAAAAGCTAAGCTCCTAAGGCCACTCTTCACCACAGCACAAAAAGCATTTTGACCCCTAGATGTTTCTCCATCACGAATCCAAGTCCTTGGCGTGATTCTCTCTGGAGCTGGCCCCATTTAGAAAACCCAGATGAGCTCCAAAACACCGTCATCAGGCCGCGGGAAACGAGGACAGCAGCTATTTTCAATGCAGCCGACCGATCAAATGAGCTGCCGCCACAGTCCTGTAAAGCAGCACATCTGGTTCCCTATCCAGAGCCTGCAGGTTCAGCCACTTCAAAAAAAAAAAAAAAAAAAAATCCCTCAAAGTGCCCACACACTCATTACTGTCACACATTCATCTCAGAGCAAACAAATTATCAGGACATCTGAACATTGCTTCATTTAAACAAGAGGCATAAAAAAAAAAAAAAAAAACACTCTTTGAAGCTTCTAACCTTTGACCGCTCAGTAAGTGCAAGAAAAAGATCTGTCTTTCCACTCTATTTTCACCTGCTGTTATTAAAGTAATAGGTGAGTAATGGAGTTTGGTGCCAAGAGACCGAGAGAGTAATGTGATACAGAAGTGAAAGAAAAACAGAGGGATAAAAAAAAAAAAAAAAAACACCCCTGGCACACCACACTGCCTACATACACATCCTAATGTTTTTTTCTTTCAGTGTCTTGTGGAGTGCCCCAGGAAGCCATGCTTGCTCCTCTCCTATATTTTATTTTATTCTATTTATATGTTACCCTTGGGTTACATCATTGTCAGCCAGCACAATATTTCCAACCACTCAAGTGCCGTAACTGACACTTAAAATCATAACATGCTGACAGGCTGAAGCAGCGGGGCAGTATCACTGGTTAAAGGGTCCATTGTGACTGACTACACTCATCGGCTCCATTTTTGGTACAGTTTGATACAGTTCATCAAACTTATCATCAAACAGTTCATTAATATGTTAACCCTGAGGTCACATCACCAGCTGGAAAAATAGTAAGAGCAGAAACGACTAGTGGATCAATCGATTAGTGGATTGATGTGAAAAAAAAAATCTGCTACTTTGATAAATGATTAACTGTTGGTGACTGTTAATCTTAAATGCCAAAATTTGTTATATGGGAATGAGACAGAGAAGCGTCTCCAGCTCTGCTGATCCTTGTTTCCTCTAAGACTGGCACAGAGTCCAAACACACATGCTTAGAGAAACCCGAGCACACCGACTCATGAATAAGATAATAACTCGAGGGATGTAAACAAGCTTTCCACAGACAATGTGCCGATCCTCATTGTGCAGCCCCGCAGAGGTGTAGTCGGTCTGCCTCGCAGGTCCATTCTGATGCTTGAGCTGACAATCATCATTAGCAATCATAATCATCATGTTTTTATTCACTGCTGGAGCTGCAGATGCACTGGAGACTCTTGGGTGTAGGTGTAATTGCAGGAATTGTAATAAGAGGGCCCTGTCAAAATGCAATTAGCTGCAGCTAGGATTCTTGGTGTGTGTCTTTGTGTGTGTTGTCTGTGCATAAGCTGATAGAGAGCAGGATGGAGGGAGTCAAGATGAGGTCAAAATGGAGAGAACACACTTACCAGATGCCTCAACTGTATGTACATAATATGGAGAGTGGCTGACACGAGGGTGTGTCCTGCTTTTAGCTGGAAACACATTAAATCCCTGCTATGTTTATCCTCATTGAAAGCTTTGAGGCAGCCATTATGCTGATGTCACTCCTCCTTTCTTTTCATTTATCCTCTTTTTCTCTTATTAGGTTTGTGTCTCACTCGTGCCAGATGCTCTTGTGCCATATTTTTATGATGTAACTGCTGTAACTGTTAATGAAACCCTGGCAAATACTCCTTTCTTACCCTGACATAGAAGCTCATCTGGAACATCTGGAATCTGACAGCAGCACAAAATGCCCCAGATTCAAACAAAAAGCTTGTTAGATCACCTCTTTCAAAATGGCCTGAATTCAGAGGCAATCACGCCTACAGAACCGGCCAAGTGTGTGGAGCTGTGGTAGGCGGGTTTAAACCTCTCTTGCCACTTCCTTCACTTCCTTTGTTGGAAACGTGGGCAACACTGATAATGCCTCTGAAGAGAGACGGCCTGAAAGCGTGCACTGTTATCGTAGGCTACAAAAACGTGCAAAAGAAAGAATTCTTGGAGAAAGGCTGGAGAAGCACTTGGATGCAAACAGGATGAGGCAATGACGACAGGCCTTTCGCATAAACCGAAGCTGAACTTTGCCTCTGCGCTCTGCTCAGTGCACCACTTTTAAATTAGCATATCTTATACCACTGATGATGTGCAGAGAGCCTTAAGAAAAGCAGCAGATTTTTCATACTAAATATCCACCTTTTAAGTCTGCAACAAGCCAGAGTGTAATCAAGGAATATAAAGGAATATATAACGAACTGATTTTGCTGTAAAGTCCTGCTGTCTACACTGATTACTGTCTAGGTCTTTATCCACACCGAGCTCACTGTCAGTCTCAAGTGTGTCTGTCTGTCATGTTTCAAATTCAGATCATGTGCCGCTCCACTGTCTCAGGCTCAGTTGTTGCCCAATCTCTCTGGCCCACTTTAAGCCACAGAGGATATTCCAGCCAGAGCCTGGCCTTAGCCACCGCATCAGCTCAGAGACCACACAAAGAAGTCCAACCCACACACTAGACTGACAGCAGCCATTAGACAGCTGATGTTGCCATTATGGTAACACTGGGGTAAAATTAATGCAATAAAACGCGTGAAATGTTTGGAAAAAGAGTGACTCAAGATCTAAAAGCACTGATTCAAAAGCAGTGGTAAGTGTTCTCTGAATGGCAACTGTCTGCTTCCTTGCGGCTGGTTTGTCCAGGCAGAGAAGAAGGAAAGCTGGGTCATTAGAACAGAGAGCATTAGAAGATGCTCTCTGTTTGTGTGGGAGAGAGCATCTATCCAAGCTTCATAAATCACATTTAGATTCCATGTCTGCCTGTTAAGACTACAGTTATCTGAAAAAAAAAAGAAAAAGAAAAAGTATAGACATCATCAGTGCATCAGTAGAGGAAAAAAAAAAACAAAACAGATGTGACGTTTAAGGGGCTAAAAACAACCCGTGCCAGGAAACCACTGCACATGCCCACGCACAAACACACAGAGAGGTGGACTGATGCCACCACGGGCAAGAGCAAAGAGCAGTTGTGACAAACATTCAAAGTATGTGTGTGCTTGGATCGAGAGGGAAGTGAAGAGGGGAGAGGGTGGTGAGAATCAGGAAAGAGGGTGACAGAGCTGAGAGGCTGGACAGATTACAGATTAGGAAAAAACCTAAAAACATGCACACTCGGTGGCAGACACACACACACACACACACACACACATATTTGCAAGTCATGAATGTGGATAAATTCTCATCAAATTAAACAGTTACAGGAAGTGTTGACTTTTATCAAGTAACAGTTGATCAAAAACCACTGTTGCTATCCAACGCTAATATCTGCTAATTAGCACTAAACGCAAAGTACAACTGAGGCTGATGGGATTGCTGCTCGTTTTGCAGGTATTTGGTCATAAACCAAAGAACTTGACAAAAGTGCTGGAGGAAAAGTCACAAAACTATGAATATTCATAGAATATTTAAAGACAATCCTTCCAATATCTGTTGAAATAATTTAGTAGTGAGAAAGTGACCATACCAAAGTGACTTTGCCAGCCTGAGATTCAAACTGGGACTTGATATAATGAAAATCTTAAGAATTATAACTTGAAGTCTGTAAATTAAAGTCTTCAAGTTAAGAAGTTATGAAGTTAGGAGCCAGTCTCAAATATAAAGAGAATGAGCTTCTCCATTCTGGCTCTGTCAAGCAGCAAGAGGCCTTGTCAGGGGACATCAAGCCCTGCTAGCACAAATGTGCTGTCAGCCCACTGTTAGTCTACAGTATGCTAACCTCTCTGTTCTCTGTTCAAGCAGCTTTCACTTTATAGCACCCCAGACACACTTTCCGCCCGGGCCATTCAAGCTGCGATGGTAGGCTGATATGACAAGACAATGTGTGTGGGTAGGCAGGTGGCACCGCCAAGGGGGGAGACTGCTGTCAGCATGCTGCCTGCTATCACCAGCAGCCAGACATTCAGACTCCGTCAAGAGCACCCACCGCGACATCCATCATAATCCCACATCTGACAGGCCAGCCTCCCGACACGCGTTACACACTCAGTCCCTCTTAACAGTCATCTCTCAGTGTTGATGAACTGGAGTCTAGGAGGATCTGCCTCTGATGAAAAGCCACTCGAGAGGTTAAGTAATGACTGAGGGAATGATTAAGAGCAGAGATTAACACTGGTGGTAGAAATTCCTGGCAGGCATAGGGGTAACATATTTAAATTGATATTCAGAGGACTGGTGATAAGAGGACGGACTTGTACCAGGATTCCTAAAACGCATGGGTTTAATATTGATTAAGGTAATGTACCAAAACCCACCGGTTCCTGCAGTCCTTCATCTGCTTTCAGAAAGGTTTTTAATACTAATGGCCAGATAGCAGTTACAACATGTGTGCTGATGGCTTAGGCTGTTCATGTGATGAAGTTGATGTAGCGTAAACAGGAAGAGGACAGGCCCAGCTGTTAGATAGAGAGAGGAGGAGGGGGAGGCTGGATGGACCAGCTGGGTTTCCGTGCTGATTTTTTTTTTTTTTTCCAGGGGCAGTGAACTGAACAGCGAGGGATGCTCTTTTTCTTTCTTTTTTTGTGTGTGTGTTTTAAAGTGATGTCGTGGTCAACTGTGCATTCCTTTAACATGTCAATAAATGTGTGATTTGCTAAGAAATAAAACAATAAACATGAATTTATTTTGAATTCTCTTCCAGGCTGAAGCTAATTTTTTATTAAATGAAAAGTCATTTTACTCTATGTAGAGTTAATCTATCTCTGATTTAAGTGAAATATGTTTCATGCAATCCTATTACTATACTATACTAATAATACTGCTTGGTGTGATGTGCAATATTACCTGCTGTAATCGCACCAAAGGCTGGCTACCCACGGGCAGTTGCTAGTTGCTAGTTTACAGCTTAAAAACAAATCAACAGTGCAAATCCATGACATTTTTTTTCAGAATTTACATTCAAAGTAAAGCTGAATCTGTATTCACACAGTACAACTTTCTTAGTGCATGTGTTGAATTTCTTAGCATCAAAACTAAGGCCATGTTAAGTCACTTGAGGCCACTTGAGTAATTTCATGGCTCATTTTGACTATTTTCACTTGGTACTTCCTGTATTATTCATGCTACCAGAAGGCTAACTGTAATCCCTATCTAATATTACATTTTCTGAAATATTACATAGGTCGTGCATGAAGAACTGCTAAGCCCCGTCAATTAATTGATTGGGCAATTGATAGGAAACGAATCAGCAATTATTTTGATAATCGACTCATCGTTTCAGACATTTTTCAAACAAAGGTGTCCAACGTGTTTTGGTTCCAGTTTCCGCCTTCTTTTCTTGGTCACAGATGACAGTAAACTGAACATGTTCTAATAAAATGTGTGGTAAAGATCAAATAACAGGGCGTCTTACACACACACTGAACAAACAGTCCACTATGCTGAAAGACAAATTTGTATATAACCACATTTACACCTTCATCATCACTGTCTGGGAGGTCACTTCTAACACTGAACACTAGTGCTGAGAAAAACTAACATTGGTTGCAGTTGCAGTGTTGCATTAAACTCCACTGTAGTGTGAAAATACTCACAGCCCATAAAGAGTTGCATTAACAGTCTGCAGTGTTAACCCATACAGTCTGATGGTGTTGTTCTGTGTTTTCTTTCTCACCAGCTTTTTAGCTGCAGAGGCTGCTGCCTTTGACTGAGCCTCAAACCATGAAGCGGGCAGATTGAGACGAGGTGTTAAACTGTTTTAACAGCTCTTTAACTGTCTTTCATGTCAGGCTGGCTTCCAGCTCATCTCAGTCATCTCTGCACAGAGGAGTGGAACTTCACACAGACACACACCGAAAGCTCTGATACAGCACAAGGAATTGGGATTTGTGTTTGTTCTGAAAGAGAGTAGGAGGGGGGGGGGGGGGGGGGGGGGGGGGGGGGGGGGGGGGGGGGGGGGGGGGGGGGAGGTGG
>JBBMJY010000016.1:12144766-12168073 GCA_037833715.1 Toxotes lorentzi
TAAAAAAGGGGGGGAAAGGCAAAAAAAAAAAAACAAAAAGACGGGAGAAAACAAAAAGAAAGGGGGGTTGGGTTTGTTTTGAAAAAAAAAAACCCCCCCCCCCCCCCCCCCCCCCCCTAAGGTCTGATACCCGAGGCAGGTATCACTTTGTATTCAAGGCACATTAACATTCTGTACAGCAATGTCTACATACATACCATGTATCTGTAATAGGCTAATATATTGGCCTGATTGATATATTATTCTAGCTCTAATACTGTGCATCTTTGGCATCTCGTTTTTACATCTCACAGGTTCATACTGCAACTTTATCTACTGTCACTACAAACAGAGATTGTTAAAATAATTCTGATTATTTCACAGCTCAAGAATCCACTGCTTCCTGGAACTTTTTTCGCACGAAAACACTGTCCGGCAAGTCTCCCCTTTGGTTTCCTGCCAGCACTGAGCAAAGCGAGAAAATACATTTTCTTTCTTTTGTTAAATGACCTCTCCCTTTCCCTCGAGTTTTCTCTGTCCAACACATTTCAAAAACTCTCAAGTGGAAAGTTGCTATGGCCTTCACACTCAGACTTCACAAGACTAGGTCACAGAAACTCAACTTGTGCATTAAGTTGAGATTTTACTTTAACCGTTAAAGTGCCACAGCGCAAAGATTTAACCAGCACTTTCGAATTGTACTTTTGGAAACGACACTTTGAATTTCTCGCTCAACTGAAGATATTTAAAGATCAGGGTGACTGATGTAAACGTACTCTCCTCTCTGAGGAGCAACCTGTCGCTTCGTCTTCGTCCATACTGGACGCTCACTGCATTGATTTCCCATTTGTCCCATGAGAGCAAGGCGGCAGTAGGCTAATGACCGAATTGATCCTTCCAACAATAAATCTCAACCAGTGCTCAACAATAACACAGAGAAGTCACTGATGAATGTGAGGGGTTTAGGGCTGGGAGTTCTGAAATTATTCACCTTGGAGAATTAAGATTAAGCTGGGAAATTAACAAGAATCGATGGCAGGACAGAAGGGAGTGTGAGCTGAATCAAAATAAAAAAAGATGAGAAAGAAAGATGAGCAGAGAAGCTTTCAGATTTCTGGTGTTTCTCTCAGGTTTATTTATTTTTTTATGCCACCATTCGAAACATGAATAAAAACAGGCGGAATGAAGCGTGCTTACTGGTATTTAAGAGTCCACACACACCCTTTCCGTCTCTACCTGTTTACAGTGTGTTCCTTCCAGGCTCCAAAATATTTATAGAAAATGTTCCTACTCTGTTGCACCTCAGCAAACCCCCTTCCCATTCACGACCGGTCTCTTTCTACACTTCTTTGCTTTCTGCTCTCAAGGGAGTGGAGATGGAGGGGAGCGGAGATGGAGGGGAGCGGAGATGGAGGGGAGCGGATGGAGCTGAAATCTGGGGAAGAGCTACGAGTTCATCTGCCTGTCTTGTCTGTCTGTCTATGGAATAGATATCTACAGTATTATCTGCTGTTCTGCCTGGCTGCCTACCACTTCTGTCCGCCTGTCAATCTGCCAGTCTGACTGTAATGGATGCAGGCCTTAGAAAATCATGTTGTCAAGGACTATATTTACATATACCCAAGTACTGGGATAGTCTTCTTTTAGCAACATTTCAAATGCAGCCTGGGATGTCTCTATAACCTCATCTTAATTTCAGTATTTGATGATGATACTCAACATTACCAAGCTGCGCCCCTAAAACCGAGGGTTACCCTCATAATTTAAACTCTGCATGACTTTAACTTTCAAACATTCGAAAGGTGCCAACTAGCCTGATGTGGCTACTATAAACAAATCTACCTTCTTTCAACAACATCTAAAAGATCCTTTGAATCATGCAAAATCAAGTGCATCGCAGCATTCAGGCATTCAAAATGCTACGCTACAGACCACCATCCTTGCTAGCCTAGCTGCAAACCTGCGGTCCTCTCCTCCGTCACTGTCGGTTTGTAAAAACAAACTCAACAACAACAACAACTCTGGGAAGTTTTTACTCTGTTGTGTTTTGAAAGCTGTGTTTGTGTGCATGTTGTTTATTTTACACTATAATATCTGTTTAGCGTCAGCTATGAGAAAGAGTATCCACTTCCACACCACATAAGATGGTCTAGATTCAGCCAGTTTTTAGTGTTGTTGCCTTGGCAATGCTCGTCCATGAATTTGGGGGTGGTGCCTTAAGGACACAGATACTCCCTCACCCATTTAGATAAAACTGAGAGTTTTGAAAATACAGCAAGTCATTCTGGAGAATATTATCACCCTAACTGCAAAACACCACCACAACAATAATTCTGCATTTCTGCTGCTTCTTTACACATCTGACGAATGTGTTACAGACCATATGGCAGCTTTGGTTTATAACGTCTATTTTTAGTTGTCTCCCTCGTCCTCGTCTGCTCATGCAAATTGGTCTGGATGCCAGGCTCATTCAAATCAGAGCCAGGGTTCAGGCTTAGCATTGTTCATACCATAAATGATGAGATTCAGAAATGCTTTAAATATGTGTAAATATGAAGTGAAGGGATGTGTGGATGGTTAGGAGAGACAAAGAGAGGGGAGAGAGTAATATGTCTGCAAAGAAGCAGGTGGAGTCAGAAGTAGCTCAGCAGATGTATGTGCAGCAGTTTAGTCTTTCAATCAATCAACTGATCTCTTATCGTGAAGTTGGCAGGAAGTGATGTGAGGGGCTGAACCGGGCAATCTCCAGAAAAACTAGTGGACAGGAGAAGCATGTCAGACTCATGGGACATGCTCAGTAAAGTGAAACGCTCTAATTTCTTGGAAACCGTTGGAGAATAACTTAAAGCAGAGGGCGGAGGAGATGACTGAGCAGCTTCTGCAATGAGGAAAAGAAATAAAAAGAAATCGAGAAAGAAAGAACAAAAGAAGGAGCAGAAAAGTGGCAGAACAGGAGGATGAACAAGAGAACAATTCTGCACTAAAAATGGCCATTAAATATATTTAGTGTGCTCCCGCTCTTCTGTCTTCTGCTGGAGCTGAGTCGTTCTCAGCTGCACCACTTAATGAAACAAGTCTCTTCTAAGGAAGCAACAGCAGCTTATTAGGGAAAATCACACTCTTTATATTATGAAGTCAGCCGGAAGTTTACAAATCTTATCTGAAGTTTATCGTCTGCTTTCAGCCTTAAAATCAGTTGCAGCACTGTAACTGGGGCCTCATTATACAGATACAGAGCAGACCACTGACAAGCTTATTTCTCAGCTGAGTGATCAGTGCATACCCTGCCTTGGCCACAATACCACACACGTATAGTTAAACACATAAGGGTGTGTATCATCATTTTACTTAGAAGTTATTTATCCATGAGGTATCATTACAATTTCATGAATCTAAACTTATAAAACACCCACTTGCTCTGATCTGTTCCACCCTGCGAGAAACTCTGCATAGCTTATAGTAACATTATCTAAACTCTACACATTACAGTGCAATCAAATGGGAAGGATAAAAGAAAACAGCAAATATGGATGACATTTTTTGTGTTTATATGATAAGGACTTTAAAGGAAAGCAGATGCGGGGTTACATCAGCCTCCAACACATCACACAGCTGTTTCTGTGGAAACCTGCTCTCTCAGGTTTCCCTCAGGATATACATCACTAAATGTTAAAATAAAAAAAAAAGTTGTCTTCACAATAAAACAGAGATTAACTTTTCACCATTTCACCACAGTTTATAGATCTATCAACTAACTGACGAATCAAATGTTGATAATTGTCAAATTAATGATTTTGATCATGAAAATAATCCCTCAGTATCAGTAATACCATGACACCAACAGAAGATGCACAGCAGCTTTAATGTTGTTTAGAAGTTATTGTTTCAGTGTGTCTGATCTTCAGACAAACACACAAGCACACACATGCCAAAAATCCTGGGTTCCCACAGCTACTGTTCCCGGTAAGAGAGGAGCACATCTTGGCACGAATTCTTGGGAAATCTTGGTAGATCTCAGTTCTCAGTATCAGCACACACTCAGTTCCCAATTTACAAGCACACCTTCCAGGTGGGACGCCATGTTGCACAGTGTACACCATGTTCTGCTGGAAACAAAGCCATGATAATGTTCTACGTCCTGCAGGGTTCTGGCACTTACTGAACCTCCGAACTCAACGACGCATCGCTGAAACTGGACTTCCTGGTTCGTATTTCAGCTTATCTCTCACAACTGCAACAGCAAGCTCACATCAACACAGCTCTTGCTTTTAAAGTGGAGCTATTTTCGGTCCGAGCTTAGCCAACAGCAGACGCCAGGGGACAATCAGTGTGAGGCTGAAAATGTCACAGCGAAGTGGTGAGGTCCACCGCTTACCAAGATTTCAACAAAACTGGGACACCAAGCGAAAATATTATGCTTGTTCCAGATACACAACTGTGACAACTGTCAGTCATATCTGATCATAAACACTGGTTAGACAAAGCTTTAGGGAACTATGATGTTGTGTTGTGGCCAGATAACTGATCGAGCCATTAATTAGCAGATGAATCGATTATATAAATTGTTAGTTGCAGCCGTAGATGGTGGCGACTGATATATGAAGAAGGGGAGCTAATGCACAGAAAAACTATGTTAACTCAGTATCGGTCACCGTGGAAACACAACAAGCCATTTTAGGAATGTATGTGTGTGTGTTCAGTGAAAAATGTTTTTACACTATGGCAGCAATCTATGCCAAAATCAGTTCTGAACTCCTGCCAATCTGTCAATGAATGACACACACACACACACACACACACACACACACACACACACACACACACACAAACAAACACACATCTGCAAGCCTATACTTGCTTTAGCAACAGCTTTAAGACTAACTGCCCTGAAATATGCGAAGGACAGGGTGTGACACCACATTCCAAATCACCTCTTCAGGAAGTCTTGCAAAATCAGAAAAACACATCTATGCATATTTATGCTTACAAACATACAGGGAGATAAGACTCGCAGGCAGATAGTTAGTGTCGCAGTCATCCAGGGTTTCAGGGATTAAGGTTTCCCTCTAATGGAGCTCTCTAAGCTTTAGCACTTAATTTAGCATTTGCATGTGTAGTGAAAGCACCATATTCAACCTTATGGTGGCAGATACTGTCAGTCCCTCCCAGTTCTGGATTATTAATTCTGCCAGAAATGGTCACAGAAGAAGAACGTTGCAAAAAAATGTTCAATTACTTGAAAACTGCATAAATTCTGCTTGATCTCCAAGTGGAATATACCGTCTTCTAGGCCAAACACACGGCAGCACATGACCTGTCTATCAAACCCCAGGCACATATGGCTCTGAGAACATCCCCCGCCGGCGACCTTTATTTACCACCACCCACGCAGACTCACATCTCTCGCTTTCATCTTTTCGCTCCATCTTTTTTTTTTTTCCGCTTTCATCATTTCAGGCTTTCGTCACCTTTTTCTGTTTTCTCTCCTTCTCACCCTGTGTCCATCATCTCACATATTGCATCTAATAAATTTATCTCTGTAACATTATGGAAGTGTATTGAGGTCTCTGTGTTTATGTGCACAATTTACTTCTCTTCACCTTAGCCTGACTTTTAAACCGTCCGCTTTGGTGTCATTTATGTTCAGCTGCATATGGAAAATCACAAACATTAACAACTGACAGAACCTTGTGCACAAGCTCTGCAAAGGGGGAGAAAGACAGATCAATGCACACTACTCCTGTGGGGTCAGGAACACATAAGGGAAGTAGTGCTTCGTAGTATTTACATGCACCATTTAATTTGCTTAGTTTTATTATGCATGAAGGAACTGTCTTTTTGTTTTTTTGTTTTTTTACACTGACTAGAAGACATGATGATAGTTAGGCCTGCCAAAACAGGGCGATGAGACCATGTTTGGATCCTGGCAGGTGTACAATGTCAGATGTATCAGCTGCACTCTTTTTCAATTCATCAGTCTATCCAGAACAAGAATGTGGTTATCTTATCAGGCCTCTAACTGATGGAATGGAATCTATTCCCGGGAAACAGCAGATTCACCATTAAAGATAGCATTCATCCACTGGAGCACACAGGTTCAAGTCTCGGCAGCACTGGTTGGAACTGTGATATAAGGTTTAGAGTTATTGAGCAGTTGAGCTGCAGCTGTGAAGACCACATAGTTTTCACACCTCCATTTTGCAACACAGGCTCTCTGTTAGAACTTTAGTTTCCATGTCACAGCTCAGATAACTCTTCTACGTGCAATCTTCTTCTTTAGTTTTAGCAAATGCATTAGCCAACAGCAGGCTATTTATTCAACCAGAGAGGGAACCAAAACAGCAAACCTGTAATGCTCTGTGGGCTCATCAGTACAAATGAAAACTTTACACCTAATCATTTGATCCCTTGTTGATATACAAACATTGATAAATGAAGCATTAATTCACAGAAAAGATTCTACTGCCAACGAGAACAACTTCAACAGTCAACTTCAATTTCATGAAGCAAAATTAATAGCTGCCAATATACTGCAGATACAAACAGGGACTGCAGGGTTAGAGAAGGTATGATATGCAGCAGAGTGGGCCCAGATGAAATTAAACCGACGACACCATTTTCATGAACCTACATCACGTGTATACACTACACAATCCAGTAAATGCAGCTTTTGTGAACTCAAAATAATCCTGATTTGCATTGCCATGCCAAATGATATCTACACAGAACTGACAAACACATGACTAGGACCAAGTTCTAGGGATGTTAATCTGCTAATCAGTAGCTGAGCCAGACTGTGGCCAAAAATACCTCATCAGAATCCTCACATACCTCATATCCTCTACTGACCCACCTCTGATGAAAACTCCACGGTCAAAGGTGCATCACATGCACTCCGACGACACATCGCTTAACGCCGGTGATTTTGTTTTCCGATGAAATGTTCCAATCTCTTGTCAACACTGTGGTCACATTTCCAAGATGCCAAACCAAGCCAAGACATGGTTTTATGATTTTACCATCCATTTCCTTCATTATACACAACTTCAAAGTTTTCTACAATCTACAAAGTTTCATGAGATCCTGTGAACACAATTCAAACTTTGTCAAGCGTAACTGAACTTCTGTTGATTTCCTACATTACATTTCACTGAAAACATCTGATTGGTCCGACAAGAAACAAGGTGATAAGAGCTGCGTGACTGAGCCAAAACAGTAAAGCTGCAGGCTCTAAATGTCAAACAGTGTGCTGGAAGATGCTAAAATACTCAGGAGAGCAGAGAGGAAGTACGGAGTTGGTGATAATACGAGTTTATCATTTTTAGAGGCACTTAGCAGTGCCATTTGATTCATTATCAGTATAGCAATACTGATCAGTTCAGCTTTAAAACATATTTAATTCTTTTACATTGAATTAAACCCCCACAGACTCCATTTAATCCTTTTTCTGCACCACTGCACATTTGCAGCTCCATCAGAACTATATGTAGTTTGTGGAGTTTAACCTGGTAACTGACATTCCATTATAATCATTCTGCATTAATGATTAACTGTTCTGTTTTATGATTACTGATATTTAAATTTCTAATTGCAGCCATTTCTTTTTGTCTGGATGACAATGAAGTGCCCCGTTCCTGTGGCACTGATTTCTTTGATCCCCGCCCCTCCAGGTCAAACCATTAGTTCTTCATCTCTGCCACAGAATTTCATGATTCATGATTAGTGTCATCTTTTTATTTTCATTTGCTGCCTTTTCTCCACAAAAACATCATCCCACACTCAGGCTACTGACCCTTTAAAAGGAATGTTGGTTACTGTATTGTACATAGCTATTTGAAAGTGTCTTCTTTATATAAAAGAGCCAGTTCCTAAATGAGCACATGGATGAAGCACAGGCAAGATTTAAATCTGCTTATTACATCTGCAGATGCACAACTTTTTCCACATGCTTTGATAAAAGAGGCTTTAGGTTTGCAGGTTCAGAGGGTCAGACTGAATCTCTTGCCCCAAAATGAAGTCCTCAACTGGACACGGCCTGCCACATTTTACCACCACCTCTCCTCTTTCTCATCAGCTCCAGAGGTTGAGCTTCACGTGTGAGTCACTGTTGGCTGGGAAAACAGTTTGTTTAATGAGTCAACTTGCTGGCTTGCACACGTTCCTGCACAGAATGGGGACTCTGTTACAAATTTCCATGAAGTTTAACCCCTGTATAACCTGCCCTAATTGTCCAAGGCTTATAAGTCATTACTGAGTAGTTAAGGACACAAGAGGTGTCTATTAACTGTACAGTTTTCCTACATGGTGCAAAGAAATCACACGTAGGGATTTGGGGGGGGTTAAATAAACCCTTGCAGTGTTTGCACTTCTTCTCAACAAATGGATTAAGTTAAGCTTTCAAGAAGGCATATAGAGTCAAAAAGATTAATTTATGGCACTGTCCTCCAAGTGTGTGTTCGTGTTTGACACGGGCTGCAGAGCGAACACACACACACACACACACACACACACAGCAGGAAGTGTGGTCTGATGCCAAACTTACATTAGAGCAGCACGCTAATCTGATTCTGTCTATGGGATTAAAGGGGAAAGTGATCACACAATCAGCCTGAAGCAAAGTGTATGTGCGTGTGTGTGTCACAGACATATGTGTGAGAAAAATCCTGGAAATGTCTTTTACTTTTTGTAACTGTGGGCTTGAATAAACAATTAGTCAGGAACATATGTGCAGCGAGGTCGTGCTTCCTGAACTGGGACCATGCTGTTATGTTTACCCAGTACACTCTGAGCTCAGTGGACTGAATTTGGCACCCACGAGAACCTCGAGAATATCTATTTATTCTTTCATTAATGCTCAGCTGAAATTCTATCCCTCATGAGGAAAATCTGCTTGGGACCTGGCCAAACCAGCGCTGATGCTCGTCCATGCTCCATGTCCACGAATGGACGGAAAAGCCTGTAGCCTCGTAGAGGACCTTTAGTGATGGCACAGAGTTTGAAATGTGATTTCAACACGCATTGAGAGACTACCACTTCCTCCCCTTAACTCCCAGCTGTCACTTCTCCAAAACCACTCTTGCCCTGGAGGGCTTTTTGACAGATGTGTGACCGTGAGAGAAAACAAAGGGAGGACGGGACATAATCCAGAGTGGTTGAGAGCGAGGAGGAGGTGTGTGTGTGTGTGAGTCTCTGGCTGCAATGCAGCGACAGCAGCACGAGACTCAGATTATACACCCTGGATTACACACACAAGCACACAAAAACACAAATCCACAGTTGGATTTGACCCAGGGCCTGCTTTCACTCAATTTGTCCTGAGACATCCTGTGTTTAGAGGCTCAGCATAACATCATTTCATGTCATTGTCATGCGCCATACATGATGACAACTAGGGCTGGGTGAAAGGATAATACTGCACTGCTATCCGGGACATCTACGGCCAGTGGTCAACAACCTGAGTGTTATGGCTGTAGTTTTGGCATCATTTGAGACAGTTGTGGTAACTATGGGCTTGCAACTATAATTCTTCTTTGACTATCACGGCGAGAAATATCACTTTCTCTGCTATTCCTCAAACCTTCTAAGCTGCTATTGGTGTTAAAATCTGATAAAATTACTGCCGTGTTTGTCTGGAATATTATCAAACCAAACCAACACTGAAGAGCGAGCCATACATTGGGACTCTGCCGGACTCTGGAGAAGCATTAACATAAAACACCCTTAAAACACCACTCCTCTGGTCGGAGATTTGTGTGTGTTATGCTTGTAGTGGCTAATGTAGCCTATAGCAGAGATGATGGGCAGGCTACGGTACTGAAATAGAGATTTTGCTACAGGCAGGGCTGAGGATGACCCATGAAGAAGATTAGTCACTCATGACATTTAGTAGGTCAACTAGCTAATGTGAGCACAGCAATAGCATAGCATAGAGATAAACAGAAGAGAGAGGTCATCTTTGCTGGCCGTGCTCTCCCTCTGCTTGACTGGTTGAAGGGTGCTAAGCCTTGAAGCTAACCAAAACGGGAATAGCTGCATGAGCAGATACTGAGGGGGTCAGAGCAGGAACCTTTTCATTTCTCCATATCTGAGCTGCAGAATCGAGCGGCGGTATCATGTAGGAATAATTAGAGGCCTTCACCCCCACACAAGTGGGTGTCAAGTAATTAGAAAAAGAAGGAAAAGCCTGATATCATATCATGGCCAATGTATTTTTGTCTAATGTAGGAGGAAATAGGTGACACACTATCGTTGCCATCTTGCCATTAGCTGACCTGATAAGAGCACATCACTCATTTCTGGATATGTTTGACTAGCACGCACGTATTCTTAAATTAATGATACACAAGCAGATTTAAATAAGCAGCTGAAGCTTTTCAAACAGTGGAAGTTTCATTACAGGACAAAACTCTTCATATTTCATATGTAGTCTCAGAGTGACAAGTATGTTTTAATGGGGTCGTTCAATTCACCGCCGCCTCTGTAATAGCTCTTCTTTTGTCTCATTTGTTTAACAGGTTGTCACCTGTGGCACTGATTTGCATTTGATGAACGGCAACTCCGACTCAAACTTGGAAAAGATGCGATAATCAAGACTCAAACATAATGCTCCTTCACACAGAACCATTAAACTCAAGCGAACGCACACACAACACACACGAGAGAACAAGGCCGCGCGCATGTTTTCTCCCTCTCTTGTAGATCATTGAGTCAATTTATAGAAGTGAGTCACCCTCAAGTGGAGGCGTTAAATCTCAACAGCGGTGTGACACAACCTCAATTATCTTTCTCTGCAGCCACTGTGATCACTCCCCGACTCAAATGTGACAGAAAGGAAAGAAACTTGCTGTATATTAAATGAGAACACGACCATCTGCATTTTTTCGAATAATAAGCTTTTACTTTTACTTCAAAAGCAGCAGCCAAACATTCAAATTAAGAACCGACACTTTCCTTTCAAAATTAAATATCCTTACATATCCTTCACAGGTCAGTGAAGACATATTCATTTCCTAGTCTTCTTTTGTTCCAGTCATTTACAAACTGAAAAGAAAGCCACTAGCCTACTGGGATGACAGGTGGGAGACAGCTTTGAGGAGCTTGATCCAAATTACCTGGTGCCACAGTCACAACACAGAGGGTCACAGCAAGAGGGCAGCTACAAGAAAGTTGGAAAACTGAGAGTCTGTAACATAAATAAAAAAAAAAGAAAGAAAGAAACTATGTCGAATGTCAGCAGACGTAACCTGACTAACCTGATTTGAAAGTGAAGTCTGACGTTAAACAAGTCCAAGTCACATTCAGGTGGATGACATACTGTTCTTTGTGCTTACAAGAAGGATTGGGATCTGAAGAGGACTATTGAGCACATAACTGAAACACTCAGCTGTGATTGGCAGTTATTTTCTCACCCTATTTCCACGTGTCCTGTTTCTTGTTCAAGTCCTGGCTGCTTGTCAAGTTTCTATCACCGACCATAACAATCAGCAATCACTAGCTTGGAGGGAAAGACGTGTGCCGTGAGCTGAGAATTGCACCAAAATTTGTCCTCCCACACTCAGACATGCTACACATATTTTTTGATTCAGTATGACCTTCCGAGGATATTATTATCATCTGAGATGTTTGTCAAGAATAAACGTCCATAAATCCACTTAGTAACTTCAGAAAAACATGAATTTCCCCAAAGGGATGAATAAAATATCTATCTAAAACAGTCCCCCCCTGTAACTGTAGAACTTGCCTAACCCAAACTCTGCACAGCAATGTCCTGGAGGGCAAAAACTGATATACTTAAATCTGTGTTGTGGGAATGTGTTCCAGTTTTCGCTGTGTGTTCATGTGTTAGCACAGTACATCTGCCAGTGGAATCCCTGAATTTAACTGGAACTACAGAGTCGGCCTGCTGTTCCTCTGCCCAGTTCAGCACCATCGAGCAAAGTGACCATCTGTTTGGGGAGATTTCCACTGGTCTCCAAACACAGACCACAGCAACAATATTTATTAGACTCTAATAAAAAAAAGACAGCCGAGAATGTTCCGGAGCCAAGATTTAAAAAAAAAAAAAAAAAAAAAATGGAGGCAAACATCAGCGGTGCAGCCAGAGGAGAAAAGAGAAAGATAAATAAGGTGGGATGAAAGAGTGATTATGTTGTTTCAAATCATGCCACATTCAGCATGACAGTAAATGAAGTCAAATTTAATGGCTCTGTGAGTGACGTGTGAGTGAGACCTCACAGCGAATGAGGCTGGAATATAGCTAGTTAACAGCTTCGCTGCTGATCTGATCAGTCAGTATTCGAGTGTTCGTGGTCAGGTCATGCAGAAAACCTAACAAGATGAAGCACATATTTAGAAGCTCTACACTCATAGGAAATGTCGACTTCACATGTTTTCTGGCACAACACCAGCTCAAGGTTTAAATAGACAAATGTCCTTCAGAGAGTTTCTGTTCCCACAGCAACATGTTTACCTCACAACCAAACATAACATTAAATGTAAATTATGATGTGAAAAAGAAGAAAATCAATTTCAGTCATGGTCGAAAGAAGCAACGATGACAGGAAACGAACAGCGGCCTCCTGTGCCAATGTCCTGCAGTTTTTTGGACCCATCCAAAAAACTGTAAATATTCCAATACATACATTGAACATCAACTGTAAAATGCATACATACATACATACTCATAAAGACTATGGATTGTTGTTTAGCTTTATTGTTTTTGGCTGAAGAGAGACAATAAAGCTGTCAGAAAAGTCAGGGGATCACCAATAGAAATATTTAGTCTGGAACAAAGTAGTGGTTGACTGACGTTTTTTGGCTCCTCTCTTGTTGGATCACAGACTTTACAGAGAACATTCCACCCACCTGGATGTGTTTTCTGCATTAGATTTCCATTTTCTGATTTCATTTATCCCAGTCCTTCAGCATTCGTTGACCTTGCTGTCGACCTTTTCCATTTCCGAGCTCCCTTCAGGACATGATTGTTGAATAGATTATTTTGGCCATGATTGGAAACGGAAGTAGCACCTGTTCAAGCTCTGGTGCTATACTAGACTTAAAAGGATTTAATGAAGAACCAGAGGTGTGTGTTAACACTGTTATGGTAACGTCACATGTGGTTGGTGACACATTGGTGCATATTGAGCTAAAAACTGAGGAAAAAGTGGAAGGAGGTAACCTGTAACACATCAAAAGCAGCCGTTCTCTGGACAGAAACGTCCTGTTGATGAGGGAGGTCAGAGGAGAAAGGTCAGACTGGTTGGAGATTTACAACTGTGCTGAGCAGAGACACATCTCAGAATGACAGACCAACATGTCCAAACTTGAGGTGGATGGCAGAAGACCACATCTGGTTCCTCTCCTGTCAGCCAAGAACAGAAATCTGAAGACTGAATATTTCACAGCTGAAATTTTAATTAAACATTTATCACCAAAAAAAAAGAAAAAAAGCTGTGATTCCATCTATAATTTATAATTGATTTATAATTGTTTTTTATTCAGTCTAACACTGAGTGACCAAAACAATAACAGTTTGTTATTGGAACACTTGAAGCTGAGAAAGCAACTGCAGTCGATTATGGACAAACAAACAAAGATCCTGGCCATGTAACAAACATCCGTGTTGGAAACAATCAAGAGATGAACGACAACAAACAAAATGATCTTCTCCTTCATGCTGACATAAATACAACTGGATACACCGAGGTCATGAACGGCTGCAGCGTGACAGTGTAGAGAGGTGGTTTACATTCCACTTTTTCCAGGATGACAGATCCACACTGTCAGCCCTGATGTACCACCTAAGCCTCTTTCTGAGCCAGGAAAAAAAAAAATAATAGAAAAGCTGTTTCTGTGTCTGCCCTTAAAGACATGACTCAAATCGGCCCTGGTGAGTGATGCAATCCCTGATTTCATCCACTGAGCATGAGAGAGGGAAAACATACTGGAGAGAGGGAGGGCGAGGAAGCAGAGAGTCAAAACAAGAATTTTTGCCAAGAGTGCCCCTGGAGGGCTCGACACCTTTCACGTGGTTCTGGCAGCTTTTCACCTCTGCTGTTGGTGCACAATAATGCGTGGGCTGTCCCAGCATTAGGGAAGCCGTATTACTTACACAGTCCAGATAGTGTCCCTCTGAGACATGGGGAAACTTTAGCAAACTCCATTAGTGATGGAGTTAATTACTACAGGAGAAACCCCAGGGCATCTTTTAACAACACAGGGTCACCATTAGGAAAAAGCTCTGTGGACATTATTAACATTGTTAACCATCTTGTTAGCAGAGAGTTTAAATGCTCTAAATAAATCATTCTGGTAGTGTGGCTTAGTGCATTTCACACATTTAATGAGTGGTAATGACTGGTCTCCTTGTGGCTGTCATATAATGTGGATGCCAGTTATGTATAATGTACATTTCTACAGCTTTAATGTAATAAATTCAACAATATAACGGTGCTATTTTCAACACGCTGCTGTTCTGGATTACTCATCTAAATGATCTGATTCATTCATTCTGATCCACGTTGCATTGTTGTTCTTCAATCGTATCTGGCTGTTGTTGCATATGCTATGCCTGCAAATGTTTTACAGTTTAGTGAGTGCTCCAGTGCTTCACTCAGCAATGAAAAAACAGCTGTACAAGTCAGGGAGAGTGTTTTGAAGGAGTATGTGAAAAGGTCAGGGACTACATCTCCCACGGGTCATCGACACATTCCCACTCTGGCCCTATCTCCTCAAAGAGAAAGCGATGAGCACAAAGATTCAGAGTTCACAGGTCAGTTCAATGAAGAATAATGACTTCCCTCTTCCCATTCACGGAAGGTGCATCGATAAGAAAGAGACAGAGCATGAAGAAAAGGATTGCATTTCCAAACAGCCTCAAAGCTTCAGAGGGATAGAGAGGGACTGACCTTGTACTCTCAGAGCCAGCAAAGTGGTTTATTAAGGCGGAAGAGAGCACCACTGGAAGATGCTGTCTTGAGATTGGAGCACCCAGTCTCTGTCTGACAGACAAAGAAGCCCTAATTAAAGCAGGCAGCCTGTCCCTCAAGTGGCTGGCCTACTTGGCTAAATGAGGATTAAGAATAAAGCCCAGAGGGAATACTCCAATTTATTCTACGGTTCACAGAGACAAGGAGAGACGGCACCTGAGTGGATGACACCAATGAAAGACAAGTAAGGAAGGGTACTCTGGCTTACCTAAAGTAGGTATGACAAATGGTACAAAAAGGCGAACAGACTAAGCAGTACAACCACAAATATATGTAGACATGCTGCTCTCACCTGTGGGGCATCGACTCATCCCTCCCAGAGGAGAGCAACACACATTCCTGCCTCTTCCACCTCCAATCCTGAGGGCACCATACCAGACCACACCTCACCTCAGCTGCATTTTGAGACTCTGACCGTGGAAATCCCCAAACAAAACAGGTGCCAGAATAGGTGCCCTATTTCAATTCTAAAACTTCATAATCAGCCTTCAAACACCCCATCTGCCCTCAAGCTGATTTTAACCAAAAGAAAGACAGAGTAGGACAGAAAAGTGACCCTTCCTTTTCTCCTCCAGGTTGATTCATCAAACAAAGGCTTGACTTTGAGACTGAGCCACTAATCTACAGAAATCCATCCTGCATTATTATTATTCCACCACAGAAGAGACAATGCAGCTTATCAGTATTGATGAGGTGCCTCCTGTGAGCTTTGATTGAGAGGCTGATAGCAGACAAATCAGCTTAGCACCCGCCAATGTATTTCATCATCAAACAGTCGATACCTGCCATCTGCCGCCTGCTTGCAGCAGAGCATTCAAAAAGAACTCTGAAGAACTGTTTCCCAATAAATCTCGAAACTGTGAGTAACAACTGGCGTAACAGATTAAGCGATTCCACAACACACATTTTCTTGGGTCTGTTTTTCTTTTTGCGATCTGATGCATGCCACTCTGCTGCACGTGTTTATCTTATCATGCATATTTCATGCTGTTGATTATCCCTGAATTGTTATCCTCCCATTTCTTCACTCATTCATCCTCTCTTTATCTTAAATCCAGTTAGCTAGAATCTGAGATGAAATAACTTTGATAGCTATTTACAAAAAGAAAAAGAAAAGAAAGACTGGAATAATAAGCTCTCCTCTTGCCAGATGATTGATGGGGAAATTAGACAGGCAAAGATGAAAATACCTTTTGCCAAGGACTAGGGAGTCCTCCGCTCCCGCTAACAGTCGCTCTATTACATGGCAGCCTGATTTCTGTTTTTCATGCTCCCTCGCGTCATTCTAATGAGATATTTTTAGCATACCAAGAGCAGCTGTGCATCAGTTACAAGAAGAGGGAGTCTGGGGTGAATAATTACAAGTATACAAACATATATGAACTCTTCTGTCTTCAGGGTTACAGTCAATCTTCACTGTTGCACTTCAGCTCCTAATGTCTCCCACTATGTTTTCTTTCTTTGGAATAACCACACATGGCCACAAAATCCAATACAGTTCAAAGTAAAAAGGTAAGAAAGCCCCAAAGCTTTTCGCCTCAGCTGAATCATTCACAGGGTTTAAACACACTGAGGTGTTGTGCTCATGCAAAAATCAATCCAGACTTACAGAGCCTTGGTGAGGAGGGGGAAAGAAAAAAAAGAAGCACGAGGAGATAAAATAGAACTCCACCTGTTTCGCGCTGTGAAACACAGTCAGAGCAGACAGAGAAATGAAAGGCTTTCAGCAAAGTGTCTGAATTTTGAGTGGAATCACCCAGATTAAAGGAACAGCTTGACATTTTAGGAAAGCTTATTGACTTTCTAGCTAAAAGTTGAATGAGAAGATTGACCTGCTCTCACGTCTGTCCAGTAAATATGAAGCTACATCCAGCAGCTGGTTAGCTTAGCTTAGCATAAAGACTGCAAACAGAGGGAAACAGCTAGCTTGGTTCTGTCCAAAGGTAACAAATCTGCCTAGCAACACATCTTAAGCTCTCTAGTTAACTCCTTATATCAAAGTCATGCTATTTAATTTTTAATATCTCTGCTGCCATGGATACAGGCATGATTTCAACATCAGTGTTAAGATTACGAAACAGTTAAAGTGACAAACAGACAAACTCCATAAAATCTGGTGTGGCTCCAATTTAACGATCTGCACCCTCTGCAGAAAACTGCATGGAGGCATTTCTTAATGAATGAACGATGCTAAGATAGCATAAAATATTAAAAGCAATTAGCTCAGGGTCTTTGACAAAAGCAATTAGGGTCTGTGCCCACACTTGTGGCACAGAGTGAGACAGACTGTTTAAGTGGTGACAGAGACACAAGGACATTCTCCTAGGGTTCACAGAGTCATTACTTACGCTTGTGTCAATAAGGCCTCTGTGAACAGCTCACTGGTCATGCAAGTCATAGGCCGTACGAGTCAGTCAGGACCTGAGGGATAAGCTATGGATACAATGACAAGACACACTCAAACATGGAGACTGTACACACATTGCTGCTTTGTGTTACGTTTCTTTTACCCTTTATACACACACACACACACACACACACACAATACAGCTCCCTTGATCCATCTCTTTCATGTATAGTCTTTACGCAGGGCACTGTGTAAATGGCGTGTTGAGCCCCTGACATTAGCTGCTAAGCCAACCACTGGCACTGCACACATGCTTCTGATGGGGCACTTTATTTAGACACACTCTACAGTTGGGTGTGTGTGTGTGTGTGTACAGGAGGGATTTAGGTATCGCTGACCAATTCTCAATATAAACCACAGGGTCGAGGGGTCGGGTCATCACCCCTGTTGCTGCTCTTACAGCTGACATACAAAACAGTTGGCACCAGCATGTAAAGCTGTGATTTGTGTGTATCTAAATGTGTGTGTGTCTGAACATGACTTTAGTACTTACAGGGCTCACTGCTGTTAAATGAAGCCAGATCAAAAATGGCCTGTTTCAAATTCAGTAAATGATCTTAGACATTAGCACTCACTGTTTAGCTAGACTGTAATATACTTCAATGCCTATATTACCCCACAGACTATATTTAGTCCTCCAACTCTTTTTGTTTCCATGGGAATGAAGAGCTCACTGTGAGCGGCTGGGGCCTCAGGTATTTTCCAGAAGCAAAAGCGACAGAATGGCTGGCTCGTGAACCATAGCTAGCATTTCCACAGCCTGGTGGGTTTGTCAAGTGATCATTTCCACTCCGCCGAGTCCAAGCATCACTAGGTCTGTGTTTAACCACTGTCCTAGTTTTCCCTTCATACAGGCCTGCGCTGTCAGTGAAGACATGCTTTCAGTTCAGTACATCTGGGTAATGTTTTAGTTGCATGTTCTGGCATTGCCCCACTACTGGGCGCTTTTATTTTGAAAGGAGGGGTTTAGGAAAAATAAACTTCTTCCAGTTTTGCTTCTTCCATTCAGTTTTGTATTACTGTTTTTAATTCATTTAGATAACTGAATTGAGCAGCTATTGAATACAGTTTCAAACTGACATGCTTTACACCCAGTATCCAGCCGGCGTGGAGGCTGCGCCCTAAGGAGTCACACCCACGCTGCTCTCAATCCAAGCTGTGTCCTATCTACGCATCATCGGCCCACTTATCGATTCCCCTAGGTGGAGGGGCGACCTTGCACTGTGCTTTCCCTGTAATATATTCTTACACTATCCTTCAAGTGATGGCACAAATGCTCTCTTACAGGATTCTACAGTTAAATGCTAAAGACAGAGGTTCAATAATAAATACTCAAACCACAATGCTGATGTACTCAATTGTGCAAATACAGTCAAATTCAGACAATATAACATACAACAAATATGTATTTCCACTGTGAAAGCAGATGAACTTGCACCACAGGTGCACACAAACAGATGCGAAGGTGATTATTTATGAATTATCATGGCCTGGACTGTCAAAAAAAAAAACCCTGATGTTGTACTTTTAGGTTCAGATGTAGCACTCCGCAGTCACATCAATATTACTTAGAAGTGCACTACACCACAAAGCACTGCCTTTGGTGTGATGCCAAGGTTTACAGCCACATTAAGGCTCTCCAGTGAGATGGAGTTTCCTGTTTGGGATTTCTCAACACGCAGCGGCAGCGGCGTTGGCAGCGACTCTGGGGCTTCCCCTCATTGAACGTGACCTTCACTTCAGCCTGCCTGCTTCAATATCTGTCAGCCAGTCTCACAGTACGCTGCTGTATCTGCCTATGTGTTTGCTTGAAGACACAATGTGCCCCCAGTGCTGTCTTCCCTCTATCGCTTCTGAAAACCCCTGCTGTCATGTGAAACCCCTGTAAGCTGGATTATGGTGGTGACCAGTGGTGAGCTGAGGTGTGGCCATGTGACTATCAAGGTGAAGGCAGCAGCCACAGAGAAGTCATGACTGTACCAACACTGACAGAGGGGAGTGAGAAAAATACAAACTCATAACCACCAGTAAGAGGATATAACCACAATGGTTATCTCAGCCACAGACACGATACCACTTCAGGGCAGAGTGGCTAAAGCCAGCAGGTGGTTATCTTAGTGTAGCATAAAGACTGGAAACAGGGGTTTAGGCTAAAATCTGCCAACCAGCATCTGTAAGTTGACTCATTAACACATGATATCTCGTCTGTTCTACGCATAAAAAAAACAAAGGGAAAGAGCTGCAACCTATTTGAAATGGTCAAACTGAAAGTGAAGGGAAACCGTGTGTGTATGTGTGATAACTACAGTAAGTACTGTAGGTCAAAGGTGAAACAGGAAGTTGGTGTGTAAACTAGGTTGGATTTCAGTTTCAACAATTTTACAGTTCACCTTCACACAAAAATTTGTTTGGCTAAACTAGGAGCTTTGACTGTGTGCCTATCTCCCGGAGAGTACAATGTTCATTTTACTGATAGGACTGACAGCCAAAACTATAAAAAATAAGAGCCCATTTGTAATAAACCGGAGTTCCTCTCTGAACTAAGAAATTCTCTCTGGGTAAACTCAAAAATAACAAACTACTAATTAGATTTTTTTTTTCTTCCTTCCTGAAAAGTTGGCTTTCACCTCGTATAAACACCAGAGCAGTGATGCTGTCCACACACCCACACACCTCATCTCGTCTTTCCATTCGACTCTCATTTTCTCCTTTAGGTGAGTGAGGCTCGGGCTCGGTGAAGGCATTCGGCCAAAGCAATCTGAGTATGGAATCAATCATTGACTCCCGCTCTATAAACATCTGCCCTCTCCTCTTTCTGCTCTCGTCCCTTTCATCGTTCATGTTCTCTCCTCACCTCTGGAGCTACAGCAACAATAATTAGACCTGGGAACCACAAACTTTCGCATTCAGGCTTCCATGTTTTTTCACCGTTTGGGAGGACTGGCTATGAATGAATAGAGATATTGTGGCAGTGAGCCATCAGCAAAACAAAAATTCTGTTTTTAGTTTTTGTTTCATTGTTAGTATCGTCTCTTTTCTCTCGTCTTTTAAAACCACACATGCTCCCCCCATTTTGCTTTTCTTGCAGCTGCTAAGGCTGTGAGGAAACCCCCTGCATCTCCCATGAGATGCTGCATCTGCTGCCGCTGTGCGATTGCTCACCATCGCTGTGTGCTTTTTCAAGCCTGTCTTCTTTTGTTTGCGTGTTGTGCACTTTCCCATCAGCCCATTAGGGTCTTATGCAGGGATCAATCAGCGGTGCAAAATCCAGACAGCGGGAGCCTCGGCCCACGCTGCAGAGATAATGAAGGAGAAGATTAAAAAAAAAAGGAAAAAAGGTGAGGAGAGGAAAAAAAATAAAAGAATCCATGCCTCTGCTGCCTGAACATACGCTCCGTTACAGAAAGACGCAGAAAAACAGAGCACCAGGAGGAGAGAAAAAGAACAGAAAACACTTCTTCTCAATTCTGCCACCATGTTGCCTTCGCTGGCTCGTGTTTTCATGTGAGTCATGTGCAGCTCGTCAGAGATCAGAGGCCGCGGCTGATATCGGAGAATGAATCACAAAAGGAGCTGTTGGCCTCCGTGTTCGGAGTCACAAAAATGGAAAGCAACAACAAGCGCGAAAGCGAAAGTGAGTTTAAAGCTGGAGGAGTAAGATGTGGTTAGCATGGATGCTACCATCTGAAACCTGACTGCCACCTGGTAACTACAGACATGACTCAAGAGAAAAATGGTGAAGGCGTGAGAGAACATGTATTGTACAAAAAAAAAAAAAAAAGAGGAAGTTGGTTTACAGGATGACATGGCTAAAAACAAAAGGGAACCATTTTAAGCGAATATCCAGTCCCACAGTGACCTGCTGCCACAGCCTCATGTCACTGCCCAACAGAGTTAACACAGCAACAACAAGTAGTGTGACAAGAGCTTTTCATGAGCTTCAAGCCACAGCTCAGGGAAGGTACTCACCCCTGGCAGACAGCTTCTTGGTATTGATTATTTTGGCAGCGTATTCCTGCCCTGTGGAAATCTTCATGCACCTCCTCACCACAGAGAAAGCTCCCCTACACAACATAAAACACAAGGGATCAATCACTGTATGGCAAGAGTTTCTAAAATATACAAGGACAACCAGGAGCAATGGAAAGTGAATCCTTCAACCACAGCTGTCACCTTACCCATTGTCTGACCTCCAGAGACTCATTTTAAATGTTCTAATCTGTGTTTTGACACTTACTGTACTGGGTTGCTGTGAAGCTTTCAAACACATAACATGAACTTCATTAGCAAATTGAGAAAGCTTTGGGACAAGCAAGTCTGTGCACCGTGAGTTGGGACTGTTTTGTCAACATCATACCATTACTTACCTGGATATATTTGATACATTTTAGTCTGTCTCCCATTTTGTTGCAAATGTTTCTTTATTTGACACAAGGTGTGCAACAAACAAAATAGTTATGATGATGACAAAGACAAAGGCCCAATCATAAATTAAAGTTTTGGTAAATATACTGTTTCTATGGATTTTATACACTTAACACAAGTGAGTAAGAGTCCCAAAACTTTAAACACAGAGGTGAACTGTTAAAGGTGTTAGTTGTTCCTCCACCAACAGGTGAAACTAAGCTGAAGAGTGAGGGAGACGTCAGTTGCTGCACAGTTTGTGCACAGTGCTGAAAAGACGAAGTGAAATCAGATGAATCTGTCAGGAACTGAATCCACTGCATTTACCATAAATATAGATATTCCCACCAATTCATTAATTCAAAAAACAACCCTGATATTTTTAAAAAACATCTCTATTTAATGAAAGTTCCGCCACAGAACCACATTCTTCATTAAAGAAAAGTCTGGGTCTCGCTGTGGGCGGTGTAAAGCACTGATCTGCAAACTCAGAGAACAGAACCGATTTGTCCAGTCAGGTTGACTCTGCTCTCTTCCTCACCTCCTTTAATCGGGAGTATTTCGGTGATCGTCTTACACTCCCACATTCCCCTAACAAAGACTTAAAGAAGGTGCTCATTCTAAAAATATGCAGCTGGAAAACCAGGAATCTAAATGACTATGCACATGCTGCCATTGTAGGAACTTTCCATACAGATACACATTCAATTCAAGAATTGATGCATTAAGTCACTGTGAGAGATGGAGAATCATACCTAACCCTGTGTATCTGCACATTTCAGTCGTGTTTAGAAATAAGAGATAAATCTAAAGTCCCTGATAATCTCGAAGAAGCAAACAGTAAATGTGAAGGCGCTGCTGTTGTGTGCGTGACCCACAGGCTCCACTGAGGAATTTCAACCCTTCGCATTTTGCTCAAAGGGGCGGAAACTTCTACAAACACAAATTACTGAGAAGCACATTCAGTGTCTCATATAAACATATGGTTTACATAGATTTCAGGTGAGCTTCACTTCACTACAGCTGACTGACAGCGACACAGGTAACAGGTTGGCTGACCTGCTCTGCTCTGCTCTGAACATTAGCACCAAATTCCACCCAAACTGCTGCATGTTTTTACTTGCCTGGCATGTCTCCAGAGCTACATGCCCCTTAGAGCTCAACTTAAAACCGGTGACAAATCATAAAGGACCGCTTTTCTTTTCGGTGTCCGTTCCAGTGATTTGAAACGCAATTTCAACTTTTTCAGTCGGTTCACGGGGCATAATTAAAACACCCTTCCTCCAAAACATAACCTGATGGGAGGAGAACCGATTCAAATAGTTGCAAACAACGTGAGAGAAAAGTATTAAACCCCACTTCGACTTTAAATAAGCAGTCGTTCATGTTTTTTAAACGTTTGTGCTCCTCGTTGATAAAACCAAGGTAAAAGTAGGTTTTTGAATGGGAATGCGCGTGGGGGGGGGGGGGGGGGGGGGGGGGGGGGGGGGGGGGGGGGGGGGGGGGGGGGGGGGGGGGGGGGGGGGGGGG
>JBBMJY010000016.1:12168173-12189844 GCA_037833715.1 Toxotes lorentzi
GTTCCCTGGGGGGAAAAACAAGGGAAAAGGGGGTTTTTGAAGGGGGAGGGGGGTGGGGTTCCCCCCCCCCCCCCCCCATCCCCCGCCCCAAGCACGCGCTAAATGAACCTACCAAGGTAGGACCAGGTAGGCGGCGGTTTCGGTAAATGTACACAGCGTTAGCAAAATCTCAGGACACTTTAGCCTCACTTTAATGATAAATTTCGACTGAACGTGTTTGGTAAATGAAGAGAACTTACTTTCCCAGCTCCTCGTACAGCTGGTACTCATCGGTAAACCTGGTGCAGGTCGTTGAAGCCATGTTAAGGTGTGCAGGGGAGACCGACTTGGGAACCTGAACGCCTCAGTTGCTTTAATACTCTCCACAAATCCTTTCCCCTTCTGTGTCACAAAGTGCCACTTGACGCCTTTCGAAAAAAAGAAAATAAAAGCAAACTTGGGAATTCTTTCGAAACGACTCCTGGATGCGGTGAAAGCTCGGCGTCGCTCCTCCCGGCACCTGTTCGCACACCCCGGTTACTCCTGGAGTTGACAGGGACGTCGCGACCTGCTGTTGTGTTTGCCTCTACACTGACACTTGGATTAGTTGACCGCAGTCAAGACAGACCTAACATAGAACAATGCTCATCCGGTGGTCACATTTCAAAATAAAACCCTCTTATTGCATTGCCCTCATTTAGACTAAATAAATCTGTACTTGGGACATAACTTAAGGGACATCCTGAGTTATCGAACTTTTTTCTTAGTCCTCCTTTAAATCTAAGCCCAGTTAAAACATTTCAATGCAATATTTGCTGTTTCATTTGTGCATAAAACCCGCAAAGTCCGCCACCATGTAAGTTCGCAACTTTTTAAATAACTCAAAATTGAGCAAAACTACAAATAATTAAGAAAATAAAATCAGAGGATTTTTTTTAAAGGCAAATTTTTACATTTATCTATGTCACTATTGTTTTTGAAGTTCTGTACCTGTTTTATCATTGTGAGTTTTGAAGTGCAGACCACAATGAGTTATTCCACAATCTGTTACAGTGTCATGATTTTGTTCAAAGGTTCAAGACCTTCACGTAAAATAAATAAATAAATGAAAAAACAACATTACAAATGTCCTAAAAAAAAAACAAACATGTTTTCACTTCATGTTTGTCCCCCAAATTCACGCAAAACTCAATAATACCTTGTATCAGAATTGTTCATAATTGTTGTCATCGTATCCGCGTATTTTAGCACTAAGTTCGTTCAAATGTTTATCTTTATTTTCATTTACTTTTATTTAAAAAAAAAAAAAAAAAACTCCGATACCCTTTAGTGGGTGAATGTTGTACCCCAAACGTCATGTGACCTGGAAAAACGTTGCTCTTTCATTTTATTTTGAAGGTAAAATACCGATTACATCCGATTGTTTCTCAATCTGCGGCGTCAAGCTTGATGAAGCTGAAGTTCTCCTGAACGCTTCCTAGTCAGAAAAGCTGCACAAGGGCTCCATCTAGAGGCAGCAGGCTGAGCTGCTACCAGGCCTCTGCTCTGCTCTGCTGTGGGAAGAGGAAACTGCGAATCGCGCGCTCTACGAGCCTCTAAAACCCTCCAGACCACATTTCCATGAACACAATTCTCAACCACAGATTTCTATCTTTAGTTTTGCTGACTTGAGCTACACCATACAGTAAAGTTAAAAAAAAAAAAAAAAGTGTCACTGACATTTTCCTTCACTGGCAATAAGGAAACAGACAGACACACTGTTCTAACTACTGGTGTCAGGGCAGTGGTTTTTATACTTCCCCCACACCCCACCCTTTGACTGCTACAGCATATTGACAGCAAACCCACAAGCAAGATTGTCTTTCATTTCATTCTTGTGCTTTGCATGAGGACAACTACACCCAGTCAGTTTTGTTTACAGCCTAAATGTCTCAGTGAAACAAGGGACGACCAGCTTCACGTACTTGATGATGAGTTTCAGTAAAATTCCAACCTTTTCAGAGACGTGTGTGGTTGTTTCAGATGCTGTTTGTGTGCGTTCATGCTTTTCTGTTTCTTCTGCCGTACTCAAGTCTATCTTGCAAAAGAGATCTTGATCTGCATAAGACCACATGATTACTTAAAGGTTATAATAATGTTGTTTATGTTTGTTTTGTCTGAATAAATCTTTGCCTGGATCTTGACAGTGCGGTTGCATTTCTCATATTCATTCAGCATTAGCTCAAATAAATGGTCATGCATGCTGCCCTGAAATGACTCTACACCCCCACTCACCACTGTTGGTGCTCTGTTTGAGAACCACCATGATGTGGACTCCAGATTACATCTCTGAGCAGATGATGACGTGACAGAAACCTCAGTCAAGTTTCATTTCCTAACTTTTTCCTGCACTTTCACTTTTTATACAGTCAAACCAATGCTTTCACATACAAGCAGGATTTTAATGTTGGCTAGGCAGAGCTAATTTGAACCACTTTAAATACTGTCCTGAGGCTGAGTCTATGAAAACTGATCATAGACTCAGTTTAAATCTTTTTAAACTGATCATATGTTTTGAAATGTGATGAAGAAGAAGTGTCAAGTAGCAGAAAATGGAAATACTCAAGTACAAGTACCTCCAAACTGAGCTAAAGTACACTTCTTCAGTACATGCACGTAGTTACTTTCCACCGCTGCTGCTCCGAAACTGTCTCTGGCGTCAGAAGTGAATGTCCTTGATCTGACAAGACTAGTTTCTGGGGGACACACTTACTATAGACTGGGTCAGTCATTAGCAGGAAGCTCCTGGCTAATCAAAGTAATTAGGTCATGTTATTTTCCAAAACGTCTCGGAGGCAAACACACTAAAGCAGCTCCACTCAGCAAACAAACCTCTTCTAAAATACAATTAAAAAAGAAAAAAGAACAAACTCAGGAGACCCAAATCTTCCTTGCACAGACCCACTTCAGAATGATATCAGAGCCTAATCGGGTTCACCTTGCATACTTGCTCTTAACTGGATCTCCATTAATCCCCATTCATCCTATAATCTGATCTAATCCACCAGTGAGGAAGTGGAGTTGTAAAACGAACCACTGGCTGCTTCCTGCTGGGTGTGTGTGTGTGTGTGTGTGTGTGTGTGTGTGTGTGACATGCCGGCTGAGTGTGTGCCGGATCAGTTCATCAGAACATTTCAGTGAGGACTGGACCGGAGGGCTGCGTGTTGTTAGAGAGCAGGAAACAAAGCTGTCTATATCTATCTGCATCAGCACCATCACCATGACGATGAGCTATTTTTAGACTGAGAAGCAGTGGCTCCTGACTGTGGAGCCTCTGCTGCCCTCTAGTGACCAGACATCATCATGGACACCCACAGGTGCTTCCATCCTGTTGCGTTTCGACACAAAGGGGTTTCCTGTCAGATCCAGGACCCAGGTTTAGGTCCAGGGTTTCTCGTATGAAAACATTTCTGACGTGTTTGAGTTGGAGCTGTTTAAATCGAGTGAGGGGAGATAGACTCTTACAGTAGTCACTCGTACAGTAGTTTAATGGAAACGATGTAATAATGAAAATAATGAAATAATGACATCTCTTTTTTTTTGACACTGGTGTTCATCAAAATGTGGAACTGTGAACTTGTTTTCAGTGTTTGGAGTGCGGGAGTCAGGGACGTTTGGAGAAGCCTCCCTCTTCTGCAGAAGGTTTTCGTTCAGGTCCTGAGTGTCAGGGACGTTTGGAGAAGCCTCCCTCTTCTGCAGAAGGTTTTCGTTCAGGTCCTGAGTGTCAGGGACTTTTGGAGAAGCCTTCGTCTTCTCCATGAGTGCCCGTTCCAGCTGATCAAAAGATCTCAGATGAAAGCGAGCCTGGTTGGACTCAGCAGTCTGCACTCTCTGGTCCATGTCCTGGATGGCAGAGATGATGCCCTCTCTGGCACAGATGAAGCTCTCATCATGGTCTATCAGGTGAAAGGACTTGGACCGGTTGATGACTGACCAGGAACCTGATCCTGTTGCTTCATAAGCATAAACTGCCTCAGCAACATTTTCTGCAGCACAGTTTGAGTCAGTGCACACAAACAGCGCACATTCACATTTACAGTCACACTTCTGCTTGGTAGCGGTGTCGCTCCTCTTCTGAGGTAGAGGACAGTCTCATTTCAGAAACCAGAGTGTCCATTTGGAAGTAGAGAAAACCAGTAAACACAGCGAAACGCAGCGGACGGGTCTGTCTCTGCAGAGGGTCTGGATCACTGAGCATTCAGATACCAAGTGCACCTCAGTTTCAGTGTTTGCAGAATGTGGAACGTTACATCAGAACGGTGAAGGTTCTATCAGATACAGCTTAGAAAAAAAAACATGGAACTCATATGCAAATGAGGCAACCAACAACCAAAATGTATCATCTCCCATCAAGGATCTGATTTATTTTTTTTTGTCACAAAGAGTTGAATCTACATCTTTCACACCATCAAGTGCAAAAACTATATTATTTATCATTTTCATGTCTGAGGTAGAAGGATGAGGCCGGAGATGTTCTCTTTTTTTTCTTTTTGTTTGGAAAATCCCACGAAAAGACCAAAACCACTGAACTGATCTCACTAACACGTTTTATTTGTTCATCCACAGCCTGACGGATCTTCTTCCTCTGAGCCAAACGGTTAAAAACACAGCAGTGAGCCACACTGTTGCACTGAGTGACATGTTTCTTCATCACCGCGAACGCAGGCAGGGTTAGTTTAATGTGCGTCAACATGCAGCAGAAAAACCCACAGGAGAAGAAGATTTGTATGAATCCTTGGAGTCAGAAAAAGCCTCTGCTTTCAGTTCTGTGAGCTAAATGGACAGATTTGACAAGAAATAAGCTGGAGTGCTTCATGGCACAGAACAGGTAGAGGGCGCTGTTTGTCCAGTTTAGGCTCAGGGGTCCTCAGCAGATGATCCGTGCAGAGAAATCCTGCTGGAAAACAACAATACAAACACTGTGAATATGTTTTGCTGAGAACATCCGGATTTACATAGTTTTGAACCATAAAGATCTTTGTGTGGTACCTATTTGCCACCTGGCATCCACACAAAACACCAGCAGTACAGACAGTAGGATGAGTGACACTTTGGCAACACAAACGTCCCCTCCCTCGGCCCTCCCCAGATCACAGGTGGTCTCACGTTACTTCAGCGTCATTAAGGGCACAGTGGAATCTGATTCTGGAGACAGAGATTTATACTGTTACATATAGAGGTACATTTTTCCTCACTTAGTCTTGGCGTGAGGCGCAGACAGCATGTGGAGTTCATATAAAGAGACCATCCAACGTTCCCATCTGGCTGTGGGAGCGGCGTGGAGGGAAGGTCAGTGCGAAGATCCAGGAGGCTGCAGGAGAGTGAGCTTTCACTGCTGCAGTAAAAACCCTTCTCACACAGACACAGACAGACTTTGACACATATGGGGTTTGAAGGCCAATAACGATGGGATGTTGTTCCGCAGTAAAAGGAATGTATATGTGAATGACTGTGTGTATCTGTGTGTTTCCAGACATGATAATGTGCAGGCTGACAGATTTCACTCCGGGGGCACTGAAGCTCATCTGTATAAAATGAATGAATGAATGAATGAAATGATGAAATGAGCAATGCCACCTGAATGCACCATAAAACAGCTCATTTACAACATTAATGTTGTAAATTACAGCAAACAACAAAACTACAGGAAAGGTGGCAGCCAAGTGGTTTAAATGGAAATTCATATTCACTCATACTGGTCTGTCAATCAAAGATCAAACAACAAACGCATGTGATCAGTCACTACATCATATCACAGGTGGACTGCACTGATTGGACAGTTTTTAAAGAACGTTCACTTTTTTAAATAAAACAAACCAGTATCAAACCAGTATGGGTCTTATCCTGACTGCACACACACACACACACACACACACACACACACACACACACACACACACACACACACACCTTTTGCATTCCTCTGGGAGGAAATCTATGGAAAGGTCACCCTGAGGCTGAAGTCATGACATTATGAAACGGCAGTCCAGCATTGTCTAACCTTCCATTGCCTCTGATTTCCCTCACACACCCCGGCATGTGACAGGTGGAGGGGTTTGAAGTCTGGTAGCTGAAATGTATCCAGTCTTTTTTCTCCATTAGTGGCAGAGAAGAAGGAGGAGGAGGAGGAGGAGGTGGAGGTCTGTGGAGGACTGGGTTTCTGCCAGTACAGTGAACAGCTGAGCTGGCCTGCGTGACGCCAGATGGGAGGAATCTCTCATACCTCTTCCCTTATCCCGCCCAACCTTCCTGCACGTACAGTGAGGATCTCTGGAGGGCTGCTCTGTCGTTTCCCCTCCTGTTCTTCATACTTCACTTTATCTTACCTCTTGTCTTCAGCCTCTTCTTTGCATTTTTTTAAGCTCGACTTCCCTTTGTTCAAATTGGATCACAC
Organism: Toxotes lorentzi; assembly: GCA_037833715.1. NCBI lineage: Eukaryota > Metazoa > Chordata > Actinopteri > Toxotidae > Toxotes > Toxotes lorentzi. The sequence continues at coordinate 12,174,586 of JBBMJY010000016.1, forward strand.
ACTTGTGTTATTGTGCTTTTATTTGTTCAAACTTTGCATTTAACACAAATATTTCAGAGCAACTGATTCAGGGAGGATTCAAGGATTAAAGGAGGTTTATTGTCATTTCTACTGCTCATTTACATGAGAATAAAAATTAAATTGGGTACTGAGGGCCCTGTAAAGCCAACACAGACAACATAGCCTCTTTTTAATTGTCTTGTAGTGTGTAGTGGTTTTATCGAGGCTTTCTCACTGGAAACAGCCGCCTGCTGCAGCTGGAAACAGGGGGACTCAGAGGCCTGTGTGTCAGATCCAGTGGGAGCTGACACACCACAGCTGGACCTTCACATCCTCTTCAACCCGGTTTAAACCGTGGGTCACGTCCGCGGAGCGTGATTGATGGATGTATAAACTGTAGTGCTTTGTCAATATACACAAAACACAATTAAAGAAACACACATAGCTCAGGGCAGACGTGCAGGAAAAAGAACAATACACACTCCACTCAGACATGCATTCGAACAGCAATTACAATCAGGTTTATTTACATAGCAAGTTATCCACAAATCTGAGTTTGTGAAATTCTTTGAAAGCCACAGAGAAAAGGGCAAAGAGTGAAACTACATTATATAAAAGAAACAATCAGTTTTATGCAGAAATATCATGATAGATATGATATGATTAAATATTATATGAAAGTCACAGCTGGAACACACAGGTAGGTCTGAAGACCACATAAGGCCAAAAAACTGGTCTGAAGACTGATTGTACACAACCTGACTGTGGAAGTCATTTCAAACATCAGCTTATCATTAACACCTGTTGTTTTCAACACCTCGTCTGGAGCAAAGCATCAATTAAATCAAAGTAATTGAGCGAAACAGAGAGTTTGGACGTTCGATACGATCCGGTCCACTCATCAGGTGGTGTATGAGCTCATGTTCCCGCCCTGTATAAACATTAATCGAACACGGATGCGAGTGTGTGTGTATTTGAATAACGAGGAAGAGATGAGCTGAACATTACATCAGCCGTCAATTAGTGAAGAGAAGGACGTTCTCTCTGAACTGAACTTAAGCTCGTGCTGTTTCTGATGTGACTGGTCTTTCGTTGTCACAGATGTTGCTGTAATCCTGATTTCTGATTTCTCTCCCCCTTCTTCGTAGCAGTCGGTAAGCCTTGGGCCTCCAGAAAGTGGTCCACAGCAGCAATGACGCCATCTTCACTGTTAAAATGCCAACCACTGAGCTCCTCAGAGGAGTTCTCAGAGGAGGAGGAGGAGGTGGTGGCAAGCGGACGACAGGCCTGGGGGCTGAATACCACTGAGAGATGGACAACGGGGTGTTTGTGGGAAGGATCCAGACCTTCCTTGCGACACAGCTGGTGCACCAACCAAACCTCACAGGCCTGGACTTGAGCAAAACCTTTCGGAGGACCTCCACTGAGCAAAGCAGGGAGAGAGGGAAGAGAAACGGAGGATGAAAAGAGCATAAATAAAGCATTACAAGAATAATGACAGGAGTCAAAAGAAAAGGAATCCGTCTCAATGGCTGCAAGGGAAAGGGAGAAGAGAGGATGAATACAGGCAAGTACCAAACAAGATTAATGAGAAGAAGAGGAAAAAAATAGTAAGATATAAAGGGAGTGGTCGAGGGGAAGATCAAAGTGGGGCCATATGTCATAAACTGGGAGTGCTTGACCTCTGCTGAAGGCCAAGAGAAGTTCCAGTTGTGCATGGGTGAAATTGTTCATTACAGGAAATCCCCATGTCTGCAGAGAGACGACCAGCCAAGAGAGACTGTCCATCAGGTTAATTCACCGGCATGTCATCTCTCAGGCACCTAAAGTCTGCTGATGGGCTTCAATAAATGTCAGAGTCGCTCTAAATCAAATAGGTGGACCTGTAATTACAATAGCACACTATGGATTTTCCTGCACTGTGTATGAGTGAATGCGTATGATTCATTCAGGAGGAAGGATGTGTCATCTTTATCATTTTGGCACATTTTTGCTGACTTTTGAGGCCATTTCCTAGGCAGGACTTCCTATGACGGCACTGACAAACACGACAGCAGCCGTTTCACATGCTCTTACAATCACTTGAGAAAAAAAAAAAAAATCTCAGCTACATCTTACGAATGGAATGTCACACTTGCTGCCAAGTTGCTGGAGTGCACAGCCCTGCAGAGTGTAATACTGTGAGTGGATGCTTTGCAAGCGTTAAATGTGTTTTGGCATTTTTGGGCGGTGTTCACAAGCTATTTCATGGGTTCTGTATTAATTCTGATTCTTTTTGGACAACAGCTGCTTGATATTTGCCGGGTTTTTCATCGCTTTACTTTGGGAGAGATACTCTAAAGCTCCGGTCTAGCTGAGTCATGGTGTTTCCAACGTAGTTCTTGGCCAAGAGGTGGTCGGCTCTTTCCAGTTGGCTACGCATAATTTGGCTAATTTGCACCCTTGATCATATGAGAACCTAAACTATATGCTTCACACGGTGCCACAGCTGAAAGAAAACCAACTGATCAAAGCCCTCTTGCTCTGCCATCCATCAGGTTTATTTTCTCCTATCATTCCCAATGAGATCTAATGGGCGTTCTTAATGTGAGGCGGCAGGATGAGGGAGCTTGATGTATTGCCTCACAGCTCAGTTACACGGGAAAAAAAAAAATGCCTTTGGTTTTTCCCATAACAGGGATGCTAATGCCCATAACTGAAAGCAAATGTGAATTCCCAAAGAACCCAGGGTTTAACTGTTCCTACGGCCCATGGGAGAGGAAATTCGGCACGACGCAGCAAAATAAGAATCTGATCTTCTATAATTCTCAGCTGTAGTTCGTAATATACAGAGGGCATCGCTTGTGTTTTATGGTCAAGAGTCAAGAGCTTACCCAGGTAAATTCTGGTTCCCATGGGAACAATTTAGCCTGTAGACTTAAATCAGCGTGAGGGAGCTGAGGAAAACCAGTGCAATTAAACCAACTGGACGCCACCTGCTTTGGATTTGCAGGGGTTAAGGATGGAAAGACTCATCTCCATATCAGCATGAGCTGTTAACACAAATGCTGCTGTGAAAGTTGAGTCGGTGCCTGAATGGTCTTAGGTCATAACTTGGCTGTAGGTACGGTGCTGAGGCAGGGGGATCCACGTTAGAGTGGATGGGAGGGATGTGCAGCGCAGCCTGGATCTCTTTCCACAGGAAAGCCCCTCTCTCTGGAGCTCCTGTTGTTTCATGTGTGGAGGAGCCACAGACTCGAATTGCTCTTGAAAGCTGCTCAGTTAGCCAATTTAAAAAGACAAATAGAGGGACTCAAATAAAAACAAAACAGAACATGTTCCATTTTTAGGCAACTATAAATCCTTTACTCTACAGTACATTTAGAAGTCATTTAGCGTCATTAAATAGTTAATTGGCCCGTAAAGGACAACAAACCATCTACTAGCAAAACTCATGAACACTTCAAGTCAGTGAGTTTGAGGACTGTTTAGGTGGATGCCGAGCAACAGACACATGAAAAATATAGTTTTACAGATTGCTCACTCAGTCTCATATTTTTTTCTTGTACTTCCTGTACAGTCCACCATGACTGATGAGGCAGGCGTTTTTTAAGGACTGCAAGAAAAGCAATTAGGTCTTTATCACCAGTCAAATCCCACTTTATTGTATTTTTCCATGAATAAATGTACTCAGTGGCTACTTTTAAAAATGTTTAAACTTTTCCAGTTACTGGAGTACTTATTGTCATCACAATAAAGGAAATCTGGCTGTAATAAAATGCAAACCAGACAGAGCTTGAAAGATTGACAAAGACAAAGAGCTTTGTGTCTGGGGCTTTTATTTTGTTAGTTTGTCTTACATTCGGGTTGGCCTGGTGCCAGACCAGACATCATCTAAAAGAGGGAACAAAATCTATTATTCTTAAGTTCAGACAGACTGTGCTTACAAAACCAACGTGCATCAGCTCACACGTCACATAAATCGTACATCTGTTTCCAAGATAGCGTATCGCTGCAATCAGCAACATAATAGAACTATGTCCTACTTTGTTTCTGTCACCAAAATTTATGGCAACTGTCTAGGGAAATTTATTTTCTACTCTAAGTGAAACATGAATCTGCAGAATAATCCAAAGGTGACAACAGTTCAAGCATGCAACGCAATCTAAAAAAAAATAAACATTCTTTAAATGCCCCTAACATTAATGAGGTCTTAGCTGTGTCTGGGCATGACAGTAGTGTTTGAACGAGTGGATCTTTTCCTTATTCTCTTGAGGCATTTTCAAAAGGTCCAACCGTGTTGTTTTTCATACAGTATAAAGTTAGAACTAACTGGAGTTCGACAAGTCTGAAGAGGACAATCCTGAGACAGGAAGTGTCAATCCCTGAGAAGAGGCAACTGAAGTCTTTCACAAATGGGGTAAGCTATTCATCTACCTTCCTTTTCAGCTTTCTGTTCTTTGATTTCTTTTTCCACCTTCTTTTTCCAAGATGGTTGGTGAACAAATTATTGTATCTCTCATCCTCCTCCTGGTCCTCCCTCTCATCTTTGTACCAGGGTCCCCACACGCCTCCGTTGTACTGAGGGTTAGAACGCAGGTCTTTAGCCGGGTAACGTACAGGCACTGCAGTCTTGTTGTACTGCGCTAGTCGCATTAGCATCTTCTTCACTATGTGTGGGTAGCGCTGAGACAAGTCCACTCTCTCGTAAGGGTCAGCTGTGATATTGAAAAGCCAGATGGATTTACCCCGGTCCCAACGGACGCGCTCATTATGCCAACGATTGGTTAGCCGCTGGTTGGAGAAGGTCTGTGGGGGCACCCAGTCGCTGTAGCCGGGAACCCCCGTCAGGAGTTTCCAGTGGCCCACCCGGAGCGCAGCCTGGATGGCTGTGTTCCATAAGCCGTACCCGGCTTTCCATGAACCGTTCTTGGCTTTGATGTAGATTGGGTCAATGTTATGAAGAATGTCCTGTCGAGGCGACGGCCGGCCTTCACTGATAGCCTCCCAGACATCATAACCATCTAGATTTAGATCTTCATCTAAAGTCCCTTCCCCCAGGGTCACCAATGTGGGGAACCAGTCAGTGATGTGGACCAAAGATCTGCATTTTCTCCCTTTGTTCACCAACAGGGGACTGTGAACAAAGCCCACTGCCCTTATGCCCCCCTCCCAGTAGGTGGCCTTACTCCCTCTCAGGGGCCAGTTGCTTCCACCAGCTAATGGCTGACCTCCATTATCTGAGGAGTACACTATAACTGTATTGTCGTAATAACCATAGCGTTTTAAGGCCAACGTGAGGTTGTGGATGGCTTCGTCCAAGCAGGACACCATGGCGGCATATTTACGCCGATGCAAATTTGGAATTCCCTTGTAACGCTCGAGGTAGCGGGCGGGAACCTGCAGCGGGGAATGAACGGCTTGATAGGCTAAATAGAGAAACAGAGGCTGTCTGCGAGGGTCATGATTGGCTAAGATGCTGATAGCCTTTCGAGTAAACATCACAGTAGAGTACAGGCCGCGGTCCTGTTCCCAAGCTGCCTCTTCCCCTTCATACAAATCATAACCACACATTCCGGGCCCTTCACATTTATAGTGACTGTAGTAGTCCCCGCTTCCCAGCAAGGAACCAAAGAAAGTGTCAAAGCCACGCTGGGTGGGCAGACAGCCACGCTTGTAGAAGCCCAGGTGCCACTTGCCCACCATGTGGGTGGAGTATCCTGCTTGCTTGAGCTTCTGGGGCAGGGTGACATTTTCCAGGGGCAGGCAGTTGGGCTGGGTAGCTCGGATGATGGAGTGCTGAAGGCCTGTGTGGATCTGATACCTACAAATAAAAACAGATATCACCCCATCAAAGACATGATCAGTTTTGAAGAAATGCCTGAAAAAAAAAAAATTAATTGTAGGGACATTTTTCCCTCTGCCTTGACATTATAGCTGATAGTATTATGCCTTTACTTTTCTTTCTACCACTGAGTGACATTTACAACTTGGCTATATCCATCCAAAAATACTGAAAAGCCTTCCTGTACATTCTTTGCTCAAACTGTCAAGATCTGCACAAGCAATTCACAGACCGGTCCAGAAAGGATAATAGGGCCTGCTGCATGAGTTTATTTCGAAAATGTTCACAAGCTACTGTATGAAATTTCAATAAAATAATCTAAACACTGAAGACACTGCCAATGGAAGTTTATAAAACTAAAGACTACATTTTTCCTCCCACAAAAGACTTCTCTTGCACACCATTTGAAGTCTAGTTACAGAGAGAATCACTGTATTGGAAATTACACACTGATACATTATTCAATCCAATTGTAATTACAATGGACCGTGTCCAAAGCAAACTCATTTTTTAGCTGACAGAAAAGTGTAAGCGCAGAGTTGTGAAGGAAAGGAGGTGGCTGGCTGATGGTAGGTTGAGGGGAGAGGCCCAGAGCAAAAACAGAAGTCCTGTCAATCAAAGCCAGACAGGAAGCAGAGCTGTGACCTGTAGCTAATCATGCTGTGATCCCATCTTGGCAGCAAACTAACGCAGCACTATTGGTTAGTGAAGGACAAACACTACAGTTTGTATTAAGGAACTCTGATATAAAGGTCAAATACAAACTCTTGAGTCCTTTAGGCAGTGAGGGATGGATTAGGTCAGACCACAATCTGGGGTAATTTATTTGACTTTTATTGTCACTTGTCACAAAAACGACCATATGACAGTACATCCACAGACATTTAATAGAACTGTTGATGAATTCCAACTCAACAAAAACACCCCCCACCCACTGGATTTTTGAAGACTCTCCCATTCCCACACCACCATATCATCAGTTACTCAGTGACTGAGAATGTCACCAATGGCGAGCAGAGCTTCCTTAATAAGCCTGACAAAAGCAAATGGAAAACAATGCTAAGTACTCTATATTGTATCTATTACTTCTCAAGTGCATACCTTCAGATAGCTGTGTCACCCTGCTTCTTCGTCTTTCAGTCTAACTGAGTCTGGGTAGGGTTCAGTTTTACTGCGATGGGTCCAGTCAGGATGTCTAATCCAATCCAAGCAGCCAGCTGTCTCAGCTGTGATCATGTGGTAAAACAGAACCCTCAGTCAGAGTGTGAACTGTGAAGTGCAGGGAAAAATTCTGCTTGCTACTCTTTTTGAATGCAAATGCTCCGTAATTGGTGGTCCACGATGCTGCTGCCAGAGTTGGTGTTCTCCTTCTATTTGAGTCTACCACATTTTGGATCAGGTCTAACTATACTCAGGTCTGATTGTCCCCACAATCAAAACTGTGAGCTGTGGGATCAGTGGTCTGACTTTAAAGTGGCCAAGCCAAACTTTAGCACTACTGAGACTGTGTTTTTGGCCCTCAGTGAGGAAGCTCAGCTGGGACTTTGGAAGACGAACACAATGAGCTCTGTCTTCATTTCTGTCTGACTCCTCACATCTGCTTCGAGCGAAAGAAAGACACTCAGGAGACAGGGAACTGATGCAGCCAGATGCCTCTTCGCCGCCTTCCCTCCTTTGACGCTCCCCCGGCTCTGTTCTGAGGTTAGTGGTGTGCAGTCAAACTGTCACCAGGCAAAGGGAGTGAAAATAAGTGTCTGGTTTAGGTTTCAAGAGAGGAGGATTCAGCTGGCGGAGAACCAGAAGGTTGGTTAGGCCTCTACTCCCCTTAGAGAATGCAAAAGTCCTTCAAGGTTTACACCACTGTGTGGTGTGTGCAACGTTCCAAACACGGCAATAAACTCGTAGCTTTGGAACTCAAGTCCTACACTCAACTAAAACAATAAGCTAAGAACATGTCCCCATAAAATCACAGACTGCAACTGGAAGCAAACACACACTCCCCTGCACAGCTGGCCAGACCATCATTATGTATCTGAGCTAGTTCATAAGAGCTTCTGTTTCAGTTTGGTGAAGTTTACTTAACCTCAGCATGATGTAAGGAGATCTGTGACTAAATAATTCATTAGTCTTGATTAGATAGTTTAGATAACTAGTTCAGTGCACGCTGCTGCTGGGTTACACTGAGAGGTGCTCGCTTTCTATCCCATGTGCATGAACTAAGGTTGACAAAATATTACCTGCATTTATTATTGTTACCATAACGATGAAGGTCCAGTACACCTGTTGCTGGCGTGCTCCTATAGGTGGTAGAAACAAATGACCTAAATGGTCATATATGTAGGACGACCTGTGTAAACTGGAGTTATACGAGTGCTACCTTTCAGACATTTGATAATGATAATGGTGGTTAAGAGATCTCTATCTATGGTTATTTAAATGTGTGATGAGTTAATGAAATGTTATAAATTGACACAAGTTATTAAGAAGCCAATGTACTGACTCTACAGACGTTAGCTGCAGAGCTCGGTAGCATTATACACCGTGTGTGTGGAGTGTGTCTGTGTCTCCACCGTCCAATTTCCTGGGGGAAACCCTGACCACTGACCCACCTCATCACCCGTGTGTTTTAATGCCAGCTGCAGTTAGTGGAGACATTCTGGACAAACTTGTTTGTTCTCTGCAGTACTGCGCTGTGCTTTGTTAAAAAAAAAACAAAAAAAAAAACACCATCTGGGTGTGATGCCTTCAAAACTTTTGGAAATAAAGTTAGGAAACTGCAATGTTTACAGCTTTGCAAAACCGATTCCCACGGACTCAATTCGGGTTCCCAGGACCTTTAAAATGTTTATCTCCTCAGTATAATAATACGGCACAATTCCGAATTTGATACCTCTATTCGTTGCAAGTCTTTGAGGTCAGGTCAGTGAATTCAAAAGGAGACCACACTGGCCCTGGTGGGGGCCAACAGAGAGTCTTGGTTTCATATGGCGATGAGAAGAATTTCTTGTCACTTGGTGGTCTAGGCAGGGAGAGCTCCGAAACCCAACTACAAACATGCACACTGCGGGATAGAGGAGGTATTGTTGGTCTGTCATTAGTCAATGAGATTTCGAATGCAATGAACTAAGAAAGGGATGTGAATGAAGGGAACAAGTAAAGCCAACATGTGTTTGTGGGTAAGGCAACAACATCAACAACGAGAAGTCAACCAGGCCTGGTATGTGAATGTGTTTCTTTAGAAAAAAAAAAAAAAAAGACATAAAAAAGCTTGTTTACTCCACTATTTTGTTGAAAAATCCACATAATACATAATTAACTGCAAGATGAGTGAGCACTTGTAAAACTTGATTCTCCATAATCTCTCCAGACTTTCCACATGTAAAGTATACGGTGAATTTAGCCTTCTTGCTTGCCCATAAATGTCCATAAAATGACTTTTGGATGTAATACGCTCCATTATCTTCAATCTTCTTTTGTATTCATTCCATTTATATAAGCATCGTTTTTCCGCTCCTGCCCTTCAGTCCAGTTAGTTTTATTTGTCAAGCACTTTAACATCAATGCCAGGATAGCGCTGAGGCCGAGAGAAAAAGCTGAGAGAACTTAAAGGTGAAAAAAAAATGCTGATGCGACGCAGAAAGTGAAAAGAAAGAACAGAAATGGAGGCCAGATACATGTGCAGATTTATTAAGACATGTATGTGCGCATAAGATTGGACCCCTTAAGAGCCTCCACAACTCCTGCAGGTTTTTGTGGTACTCGCATACCAAAAGGTTACAGCCGTGTAATGAGAATGTCATGCTAAGTGCAGCCTGTGATCACTCCACAAATCAGTCAAACCAGCCCGAGGCCTTGACGGAGAACGGTACAAGGTGGAGCGCAAAGACTTTCAAAGTAACCATGTGTTCTTGCTCTTTCACATACGAGGGGGTTCACAAGGAAGCTAGGTTTCGACTTTGCAGGTTTTGGGGCATGTGAAGAACAGTTCTAAGTCTTTAGTATTTATGAAGCCCTGAAATAATGACTGCAGTACCTAATGCCCTCTGGAGATCTTCCCACCTTGCCTGCAGTCCAACCACATGTCTAATGTGACTGACTTGTAGGGTCTTTTAAAACCAAGCAGGGCATGAATGGGCAGTCACAGCACAGGGGTCAAAGATCTGGTGTCAGGCATCTCTCCATTCATTACCCAACATGGATTTAAGCCACACATATTTCAGTTAGACAGTGGCTCAGTTCCATATCTTATCACGCCAAAGGGCACTGCTGCATTCCTCAAGTAAAAAAGCAGAGTAATGGTCTTACACGCTGTTGTAATCACGCTATCTCTCTGGTTTATTTACACAACCGCTGAGCCACAAGGCCAACAAATCACACACGCCATTAACTTCGAATCACCAAGCACATGTCCCACAAGACAAGCGAACTGGCCACTGGTTCAGTCGCTGAAGTTGTGGAGGTTCCCGAGCAGATCTGCTGCCTGGGCTGGGGCCTTCCCTTGAATTCCGGCTCCACGTCTTCCTCGCATATGGTTCAAATAAGCAGCCTCAACCTCAGCACTCTGCATTTAATAAAAGTCATCCCAGGAGCAGTTCGTCTTACTTAGCTCTTCCTTTCGACAAGCTCTTCATTTACTTTCCTTGCTATCTGTGAATATCTCCCTTCAGCTTGGCTCCTTTATTGGCCTTTCATGTTCTCTTATTTTACAGACTCTCACATGTGATGAACAAGTTGTCTTGACTTCCTTTTCCACAATTTCAAAACACCAACTCCTCGTGAAACTTTGCTTATCCGTCACCTCTAACGTCCATTTGCTTTTCGCACAACTCAACCCAGAGTTCTAGGACAGGCTGGTGTGGGGTGAAAGGGGGAAGTGAGAGAGTGACAGATCACTGAAATGACAAGAAAAGGGTGACTGAGAGGGTAAGACGGGTTTAAGATAAGTGTGGACAGATGGGAGGTATGTGCATAAGTAGGAGTTGCAGCGGGTGAGGAGCAGAGTGAAAAAGAGCTGCTTTAAGCAAACAACCTAACTCTCCTCGTGGTTTAGACCAGATTCAAATCCAGAGGTCTATAATATCAGAGCGCAGCGTTCAAGGATGACAGCGACCCAGATGCTAGCCTTGCTGTAGATCTGCTCCTCATTGCCCCGAGACCCCAGAGCACATTCCTCATCTCTTGTTTGTTGATGGACGGTAGCTCATTCGGCGAAGTAAGAGACTGATAATGAAATTTATTTCAATCAGGTTTTTCTTTGCTTGACAAGACTGACGGAGGGTTAAACACCTGTGGGCTCATGGAATAAGTGGGTGGGGGAGGACTGTGAAGACAAGATTAAGACCATCTGTACGGTACATTTACCCTTGTCTGAGATGGAAATGGAAAACAATAAAGCAGCTATAGTTTGCTGGTATTTTTCGCAGTCTTTCAGAAGTGTTTTGTCTGCCATGTCATGTGTGGCTTCATCAAACACCATCATCCACCATTTTTCAATTGTTCCCATGGAGCAACCTCTGCCCCCGCCTTTGGCAATCCACCTCTCTTGATCAGGAAAGCTCAGTGAGGGGGTGATGGGGCTGAAGAATACAACAACTCCAAACTTGAAGGAAAGCTCCAATTTTAAGCCTCTAATCTCTTCAGTGCAGCTTAACGAAAACCAGACAGGTTGAAATTTTTTTGATGCCATGTGTTTCCCAGGGGACGAGCAGTGTGGAAATCTTTTCTCAGGCTCCTGTTAGTGGAGAGTTCGATCTGCCAGGTCCCTTTTTTTCTTCTCTCTCTTTGTTTTGGTAACCTTATCGATTCGTAAAGGTCATATGTGAACAAGTTTTCCAAAAACTAAAGGAACTTTCAGCTTTTTCAAACATGGTGTAAAAGGCTGGTCAAATTACCCATGCAAGACACTAATCTGTCTTTCAAGGATTTTGGACAAATCCTGGTTTCTTCAAAACTAGTCTATTAAAAAAATAATGATAGAATTATTCACAATGAGTGACTGGGCCGGTCATGTGAGGGCCCCTGCAGTCCTTCTGGTATATTTACTCATTTATGAGGCTGGACAACCGGTCCATCTGGGTGTCAGTTGAGAAAAACGCAGAGTGAGAGAGCACAGAAAAAGAAATAAAGTCATAATAAAATCTGATTATATACAGCCAGCATGCAGCTGAGTTCAGAAGCAGGTGGTTGCCGAGGTAACCCGTCTAAACAGCCTGTAAAAACTTAATCAGGCTCTTACGAAGCGCTTATGTTTCGGGACTCAGTCTTTTACTGAGTCTGATATTTGCCTTGACAAGCCTCTGTGGGTGTGCCAAAAGGACTTGAGAGAGCTGTTCTTGGAGCTTTAGTGAGCGTCCAGCTGACACAGACTGCTGATGTTTTAATGTTGACACACGGATGGATGGTGTTCTTTCACTCAAACTCAACCCCACACACACATATTCCTCTGCAGCCATCCGTTCAGGAATACAAGCCTGGAAACTTAATCGAATCTACACCTACGTTTCCACGTGGATGTCAGCCGAGCCTTTTTCTGCAGTTTAGAGATCGGACAGCTCAAACAGGGCAGAGGGACGAGGAGGTGGCTGCACTTTTCTCATTATTCTCTCGGACGCCTGCCAAAAAGACATTGGTACCCAGCAGGCCGCCTCCTTTTTTTTTTTTTTTTTTTTTTTGCTAAGGAGCAGAACAGATGGTGGAGGCTGTGGAGGAGAAGCCCCGCAGAGCTACATGTACAAAGAAGGAAACTGCTGATGTGAAACATTTTAGACACAAACTACAAAGCCAGACCACAAGTGACCCCCCCCCATACTGTACAAGTTAACCAGCCTCGCCCTCTGATATCTCTTTATAACTTCCTGCTGCCCTCTAAAGCACTAAATGGTTGCTAAGGTAAAAACCTGATGATTCTCAGACACGTTCTGGGATTTCATGGAGTTAAGCCTCCAAAACAGAGCACGATGTTTGATGCAAATTGCAAAAAAATCTAAAACTATTAGAGTTTCAAAGTACCTTAACCGACTGTGTCAACTGTGTGTGTCACTGTGCCTCTGCTGCAGCTGCAGCTGACGATCATGCTGGTAAACTTCTTGTTGTTTCCAGAACATCTGCACGCACCTGTCTCTTTCACCTCGGGCGCTATCTTTGTCTCACAGTTTGAAAACCTTTCTAACATACTCCACCCACCACAGCAGACTGTGTTGTGACATGCGGTTGATAGCTCCAAAAAAAATTCTAGTAAGTGGAGATCAAGTAAAGATTTTTTGGTCAAACTACTGTTTGGAAGTTTAAGAACACTCACTGCAAAGTCCATTTAGTGACTGCTCTGGAGCTTTTGATCACATCACATGGTCTTCATCAGCAGGTGGACCTGGAGTTGCTCAGTGGAATTACAGATGGCTAAACTTCCCTTTTTTTATTTTAGTATTTTAAGGTTCTTTCCTAACATGAAGGTCTGACCTACTGAAGAAGACCATGTGACAGGACCAAAAGCTCCACTATAGATACTAAATAGACCCTGCGGTGAGACTGCACACTGTACCTGCCGGTCATGAGTTGGCTCCTGGAGGGACTGCAGAGCGGCTGCACATAATAACTCTCCAGTTTGACTCCCTGCGCTGCCAGCCGGTCCAGTGTCGGGGTTTTGATCTCGGAGCCGTGGTACCCAACATCCCGGAAGCCTTGATCATCCACCAGGATAAAAATGATGTGCGGCTGAGAGCTCGGCTTCTCGAATTCATTTCCTCGGTTGCGCAGCCCGGCGTCCCAGTTTTCCCACGACATCGGAACGCTCCACGTCCGCGAAATGATGAAGTTGAGGAACAAACTCACCGGGACCCACAAGAGAAACATGTTTCAGGTGGATTCGCGGATTCAAAGCCGCGGCAGCGGTTACTGTGGGTCGGCGGGACGGGCTGTGCGGGCGGCGGCGTGTTGCTCATGTTCAGGGGGAACAGCAACACTTGGAAATCGGGTTCGCATCGTGTCCGGTCCTTCCTCCAAAACGCACAGTCCACTGACACGGTCCACTGAGTGGCAGAGAAAAATCAGAGGCTGTGACACTGTCGGTGAAGCCACGTGGAAACTAAACCCATCTCCTGAGCAGCTGTTTGACTTTTAAAGCTTTAATGTTCAGAAAACCACACGGAGGCTTGTCAGTGCGCTCTGCCGGTCTCTCAGTCCTCCGACCGTGTGGTTTTTGTCAAAAGACGCGGAGAACCTCCAGAGTCCAAACAGACACCAGAGCAGCTGGATCAGCGTGTCCACAGCACATGTCCTCCATCCTGCAGACTGAGAGCACACTGAGGACTGGTCGCGAACACTGGGTGTCCTCTTGAGGAGGCAGGTCGATGTGTACGTCCCTCACTCAGCTGCAGCTATACACTGAACCAGGGTGCGTTCACGGTCAGCTCGACAGCTTTTACTCTGAAGGTCTAAGTGGGAGTGAAAGCGTGTGATGCGTGTTTGCTGCTGATCAGCAGCTTTTTTTTGGCTTTTTTTTTTTACCCCTTTACATTAAAAGTCACATTGATTTACTATACACACTGATACACTATAGCTGTGGGTTTGGGGTTTAGAAGCTTAAAGGAGTATATTATTTAACATTTATTTCAAATACATATAAATTCATATACCAGACTACAGGTTTCAGGTTTAAGATGCTACTCACAACTGCTTCAGCTGCCACTGCACGTATGACTACATAAGCAGGACCAGATGACTCACCTGATAATACCTCCATCAATAATCACATGTATCAGTGGTCACCCGCCTGAAACGTGTCAGCCTCTGATGAGGCTGAACCTCGTGGCGGCCATCTTGCGTCAGCGCTGATCTGTTTCCATGGTGGTTCCTTGGTGAGCAGTGTAATTTGTTTTTCTTTTCTGGATTTACACTCTCCGAAACCGGGCATTTGATTTATGCGTTGGCCCCCGGAGAAAAGGAGCATAAATTCCAAAAACAGAGCTGGAGAGGTATATTTCACATCCCCCGCGTTGAAATATAAGTAGGTACAGTAGGAGATGAGTGAGACATGAGCTGTTTGCGTGGACAACCGTTCTGCAAATAACGGTTTTGAGACCAGCCGTTTGTATAAAAAGCTGCAGTGAACAAAGAAGTTCGGAAACAGAGCAAATCAAATAAGGATTTAAAGGTTCACTGCAACTTTCCTCTTTCATTCATTCATTCATCTCATTCATTCTTAAAGACCTACACACCAAATGTGTTCCGGAAAAACCCACTGAAGCCTCCTCTTAGCCAGTGGTTAGAGAGACTTAAGGTCATTATCTATGGAAAAATGAACAGTTGCATTAAAGGAGGAATCCCAAAAACTTTGAAAGGACATGGGGACCATTTATGGACTTCCTGAAAAATAATTGTATTATTTCTCAATACAAGAATTTTATTAATCTTAAAGTACAAATGACACACATTAGTCAC
>JBBMJY010000016.1:12201457-12211709 GCA_037833715.1 Toxotes lorentzi
CCCCCCCCCCCCCCCCCCCCCCCCCCCCCCCCCCCCCCCCCCCCCCCCCCCCCCCCCCCCCCCCCCCCCCCCCTCGAAAACACTTTGAGACCAAGCCAAAGGTGAAGGAGAAAAAGGTGAAGAAAAGGTGGACAGAGAAGAACTGAAGCATATGTTGAATAGACAAATAGAATAAAAGCTGCACTCTAAAACGGGCAGTATTATGTAACCTCAGCCTTTTTAGATGCTTTCCAGCCTTTTTTTCTTTCCACCTCATCAAACTCTCCTATTTCTGGATGAGTCTGTAGGTCACAGATGAGTCCGGCTGACTTCCTGTATAAAATCTATATGGTTGAAAACAATACTTTTCTTAACTTAGGTATGTTTGGATGACACCAACTACTTTCTTTAATGCACAGTGGAGCTTTAAGATTGCATCAGCGCTAATGTAGAAAGCAATAAAACCATTTTAGCCGACCCATCTGGTGTATGTGTGTGTGTGTGTGTGTGTGTGTGTGTGTGTGTGTGTGTGTGTGTGTGTGTGTGTGTGTGTGTGTTGTTTGTTAATGTTTGCTTTCAGACATTTCTGGACTCTAACAATCCTTGGAGAGATCTGTACATGTGCAAGGAGGAGTTATAGCATGTGGATGTAGTGCAGGTGGCTTGACAATGACTGAGTAAGTGTATAGGCTATGCTCTCATCCCACCCACCATCAGCTAGACCTTGTTTACTCTGGAGGGCTATCTGTCCGTGGTTGGGGCCTGCATGTTTAGATAGACTCTAATGGGGCTGTAGGCAGTCGTATAAACTGACTAGTAAAAGGAAGGAACTCTGTGTCTTTATGAGACAAACACAACCCGGGACTTTACAAGGAAATAAATACTTTTTATAGATTGAAACTGATGAACTTGGCCTCAGCTCCACTTTGCCAGAGAGCTTTTTTTGTGTGAAAGAATTTGTTCATCATGATGACTTTGTCACAAGGCTGTAGACAGACAGAAACACGCTTCCACACAAAGAAATGGTCATAAACAATAACATCATCTGTACAGTTTGCATGTATATACCATAAGCTCCGATTTGGTTTGTGTATCTACAAGAATGCAGGAACTTGTGTGCACTTGCGTGTGAACGAGACACAAAAAGTTATTTGCACAGCTCCAGCTGTTGCAGACGGAGAGCCAGGGAACACGAGGCGCGGGTCCAGCCGGCTGAGAGCTGCACGCCCATCACTGCAGCCAGTCAGCTCCAAGTAGGACAAGCACAGCACCTACAGGGCAGGAATGTACGGCAAACACCTCGTTACAACGCACAGGGATGGCACTTAATCATATTCTGAGCTGCTGATTTGTAATTAGCAGTGCGGCAGACACGCAGCCGGTGAGCGAGGACTGACAGTGTTTTGCACGTGATAGTGTGAGTTAAGCCAAATATGCACATGAGGCAAATGTCAGTCTGTGAAACTGCTGGACCAGCAGACAAGTCTGCACACATGTAGCACACTGGGATATTAACAAAGGCAGAAGTGAATAAAAAGGTATTAATAATAGATTTTAATTAATTAATTAATTTAATTCCCTGCTACTTTCTTTGCTAATTACAGTTGTTTCAGTTGAAATTCCAGTTGAATCGCTAGCCTTTTGTTTTGTTCCCTGAAGAAAAATCATTTATAAGCACGGAGAATAAGCAAAGGAGATTTCAATTTTCATGATGCCAGACAGAGAGAGAGGCTTTTCTTTGAGAGGGCCTGATGCCAGTACCCACAGTCTCTGTTATGAAACATGACTGTGGTGCTGGGGTCTTTCGTTATAAAACCATAGAGCTGTTAGTTTAGACCAGCAGAGACTTGTTAAAGTGACACCAGTTGGATTTCTGTGTTGTAACACTTGGCTCTCAGCTACAGGCAGAGCTACAGTTAAAAATGACCACAAACCATCCAACACTGTTTGAGGGATTACAGCTTGCATGACTTTCTGTACATTTATTAGATTAGTGTTTGCACATCTGTAAATGTATTGGCTGTTTGTGCTGTTAACCATTACAGTCGAAGCGTGTATGATTCAAAGCAGAGAGATGTAAATAGTCATAAAACATTAACCATGAAATAGTATTCCCAAAGCACACTGGCTCATGGGATTTAGATTAATTACTCATATTCCAGCTTTTATCTTTTTTAAGAACTTGAACCCCCTACACCCGCTGCAGCAGATCTAAGTTAGTTTCTGAGATATTGTTGTTGTAAATTGTATGTGTGTTTTTGGACTGTACAGGGTTGTCCTGCACCCCCACCCCTGTTATGGAAGAGTGTAGTATAATTTATAACTGGACTGAGGCCAGGTAAACTCTGCTAATGCAACAGAGAGATATATAGGGGCTGTTCCATAGTATTGGGCAGCTTATGCAGAGCAAAGCCTCAGATGTGTGCCTTCTGGATTCCCACGAGGTGGGCTTCAGTGTTTCCTTTTAGTCAGCATCTGTGGGCCTTTTGGAGAGGTTGGTGATGAATGGCAGCATGGCTGTGGTCAGGGGGGAAAAAAGAGCTGTCAATGAGCAAGAAGCAGGCTGTGAAATATGTTCTGTATGATGACTTCACTGCAGTGGGTTTATACAGTCACCTCTAGCTACAGCTGGCAGGGACTGAATGGGGTTTCCATTGAGAAGAGAGGTGAAACAAATTAGTGTTTTTTTTTTTTGTATTTTGTGTATGTTATAAACTCTTATACTGAAGTTTTCTGAGGTGATATATGCTCTCAAAAATCTTTCAGAAGCTCTGTAACCAACATTTAGACTAATCAATTAGTAATTTTGAGCACAGCCAATGAGCACAGGTCAGGGGAGAGCCACGTGATCCCCATCACGCGATGAGGATTTAAAGTCAGTTCCCAGTGAATAACAAGGTGATGATAAGGAAAGAGAAACTGAAAAAATAAAGAATAAAATCTGTGTTTCCGGTTAATAATCTAATAACAGGATGGCGGAGAGACTTTGGGTTACGCTGTACTGACCTCTAATGTCCAAAAACTGTAAGCGCAGTCATATACGTCATCAAACATGCGCCGGAATCTTTGACACATGCGCCGGAACCTTTGACGCATGCGCAATAGTTGCAACTGACAAATTTCAAACTGGGCGGCGGGTAGTTGAAACTTGGAGAGAGAGAGAGAAAAAAAACACACAACAAAGGCTTATTGTCGAGAATTTAACTAAAAAACGTTCAGAGAAAATGACCAGCACATTGAAAGGTATTACCCTAAAAGGAAGCGCGGAGCTTGTGGCCGAGTTCTTCTGTAAGTATTGAGATTTTTTTTTGTTTTTTTCAGGAGCCCGTTTTGAAACGCTGTGGACACGCAGGCACGCCGAGCTAATGCTACAGGGCCTCTGCTTCAGCGGCACGAGGATCTCCAGTTTAAAAAATAGAGGAAATAAAAGTGTCTGGTCGAAAATGCTTAAGCTTCCGTCTTCATTTGAGCACATAACCCACCAAAGTTAGTTTGTTTAGTTAAAAATTAAACTTGTTGGTCAGAGCGTCTTCATTTACGTTGTGCGCCGCCCACCATTGACTTTACAGGTGAAGAGGTCGAGAAAGCAGGAGTTCCGTTGACTGTTTAAATTGTGTCATGTATGGTAGTGTTTGGTGTGTCATCTTTGCCGAACTCAGCAGAGGAATATAACCTTACTGTGCTGTATGTGTGACCTTTACATATGTGTATTTATCTCTGTATTTCACCTACTGAGTCTAACTAGAGTCATACATATTTTAAATAAATAAGTTTTCATTCATATTAATACACTGTTAGATTTACTTTGATTGTTAATTAGCTGTATTTTGTCAGATATGTTATATTATGATATGTTACCTGGTTTGATTGGGTTCTTTTTGTGTATCTCCCCTTTGAATTGAACTGTTCGCCATTTGACTGAATCACTTGTGCCTCCTGTCTGAACCGTTTGCTTCACTCTTTCTTTCCACCACAGCATTTGGCATCAACAGCATCCTGTATCAGAGGGGCATCTATCCTCCGGAGACATTCACCAGAGTCACCCACTACGACATGAGCCTTCAGCTCACCACTGATCCCAAACTGAAGAACTACCTGACCAACGTGGTGTCTCAGCTCAAAGGTAGTGGTTTGTTTGTTTCTTCTTTAAAAGGCTTTTCCCCCCTTTTTCAGGGGTTTTTCACTGTAGGAAGCAAGAGTGAAAAACCTAATTAAGACCTTGTCTGGTCTCACTGTGTTGTCTTTGTCACCAGTAACATACTCACATATCAGAATATTTTCTGTTGCTCAGCTAATTTGATTAATTAGCTAATTAGCTGACTAATTAATCAACCAGTTGTTTCAAGCATGATTTAAATAGTTTTCAGCTTAAAAACTGAAGTGGAAATGGAGTTCTCTGTCTCTTGAATCCAGGCCAAGTACTATGGTTGTTCTCTTTGTTGCAGAGTGGCTGTTTGAGTGCACAGTGCAGAAGCTGGTGTTGGTGATCACATGTCTGGAGACCAACGAGGTGCTGGAGAGGTGGCAGTTTGACATCGAGTGCGACAAATCAGCCAAGGAGAGCAGGTCTGCTCTGCTACTGTCTGCCTGTCCTTCAACAGTCTGAGAATCTGTCTTTCATTTAAAAACATTCTCAAAATAGTTAGACAGTGTTTAAGACTACTTGTAACACAAAATGTCACACAATATGTGTTGGGTCTTTGTGTGTTTAAATGGCAGTTCAATCAGATACCAGCAGGTGGCAGCTGTGACTCATCTGCCAGAGCAACACACACAGTTTAAAGTCTGGTGATATTCAGTGTTTTTAATGTAACTAACTGCTTCCATGTGCAGATCCTAACCAACAATGAACTGATCCTACTAACAAGTATTGTGTGTATGTCTGTGCTGTACATCTCCGCTGTTGTCTGTAAACTGGTAAACACATCAGGGAGTCACACTGTTGCACTGGGTGACATGTTCCTTCATCACTACGAACACACACTGTAGATTATTCCGACTCAGTCCTACACACACTGTCCTGTTGCCCCAAATACTCACTAGATCACCAAAATGTGGATTAATCCGCCACTGAAAATAGACCCCAACAAATGCACCGTTTCCTCCTGTTTGAATAATGTCTCATTCAAAACTACAGTGAGCAGCTGATTTAGGAAATTATTTAGTCTTATTTTGAAAATGACTCTATGTATTTGTGATGGCATTTTGAGGGGACAGATTAATATATTAATCTTGGTCTTTACCTGGGATTGTTTACAAAGAATATCAACCATGACAGTGGCTGACCTAATGTTACACAGTGGAAATTAATCCTGTGAACAGACAGCATCGTTTTGCCCGTTCACACAGCTGTGCTCATGTTCGTGTCTGCCATTGTCACCTGACAGTTCTGACTTGGACGCCGCTCCTCTTCAGTGTGTATGAACACAGTGCTGTAGGTGATGTGTTGTAATTGAGCGTGCCTGTGTTTCCCAGTGCTCCCAGAGAGAAGTCCATTAAGACCATTCAGGATGAGATCCGCTCCGTCATTAGACAGATAACAGCCACAGTTACTTTCCTGCCGCTGCTGGAGACGCCATGTAAGTCACCGGACAGTCTTCTACCAGCAGACTTCACTTTGTCTGATTAGCAGTTTTGTAAATGTTGCAGTTGACTAATCCTTTTGACCCCCTGACCCTTGCCATCTTCTTCCAGGTGCGTTTGACCTCCTGGTCTACACGGACAAAGACCTGGTGGTTCCAGACAAGTGGGAAGAGTCAGGGCCGCAGATCATCGACCAATCAGAGGAGGTGCGTTTACGTTCCTTCACCACTTCCATCCACAAGGTGAATAGCATGGTGGCGTACAAGAGGACCGACTCCGTTTAAACGTCCCCTCACCCTGTGAGCTGTACATAGCACCCACCACTGCCCTTTATAAAAAACGGTAGATTTTTACACTGCTCTGTCTGCGTCTGCCCAGTGTTCACCTGCTTTTTCCTCTCAGAACTTCACCTTGTCTTTGTTTGTGTTTTTGAGAAGGATGTGTAGACAACTGTCTCCATCTACTCAGATGTAAATATTTCTCATCAGCAGTGATTTGTCTGTTAGCAACGATGTTTTCTTTAATTTTGT
Source organism: Toxotes lorentzi (assembly GCA_037833715.1). Classification (NCBI taxonomy): domain Eukaryota; kingdom Metazoa; phylum Chordata; class Actinopteri; family Toxotidae; genus Toxotes; species Toxotes lorentzi. The sequence continues at coordinate 12,207,550 of JBBMJY010000016.1, forward strand.
TTTCCCCTTTACTCTCAAGTTGTCGAGCTCTGTTTTAGAAGCTAGTGGTTTATATGTTATACTTTTATAAAAAATGTCATTAAAAAAAAATAAATGTGATTTGGCTCTATCACCCAGGTCCTTTAATAACATTACTGCTTTTGATCAAGAGGTGGCAGTAAAACACAGAGTTTTGAACTTCAGGTTGCCTTAATGTGATTGTGTGTGTGTTTGTAGTGTATGTAGTTTTCCAAATTATAGAACAATACACGGAACACATAGAAAATAAGCATTATTCTTTAATGGGACATACCATTTACTTGGCTCACAGTGTTGAGTGGTGTCGACAGTTTGCAGATGTGGAACACCTCCTTCATAACGGTACCATATCAGCATATTACATTTTCTGACCTGCAGCAGACACCCACAAGTCTCTTATCTTTAAAAAAAACATTCTCTCTGGTGTAATGCCCTCTCATGTACATGCAACGAAACAAGAAGAGAAGCTAATTTCTCTGAAACAACCCAGACACAGAAGCAGAGAGGAAAGAATCGATTTTTTTTTTTTCCTTTGTTTTGTTTGAGAAAGCAGAGGTTAGGCAACAGGCACATGATCTACAGTCCTGGACACTTGTTCTAATACAAAAACAGCCACAGGTACAAATGAGCTTTCTGAGCGTGTGCGTCTACAAAAGTGCTTTAGTTAAGACCAGTGTTGTCTGGCTCGTTTGTCGCTGTTAATAAAATGCACATAGGCGGCACCTGTTGTGCGTACAGAGAACTGAAGTTTTGTGTAAGAGTGTACAGTGATTGGAGTGATGGCCGGTGAACCAACATCTTAATTATCATAAACCTTCGATCTCTGTTATGCAACTGAATGCTGGTAATTACATTAGAGTCTGGAAGTGTATTTTAAAGAAGTTGAAATCCTGTGTTTTACTGTGCAAAGCACAACTCTGTTCTCACACTGCTGTTCACTGGCAGAAGCCCTTTGCTGCTGATCACTGAGCAGAGTCACTGGATGTTTTTTTTTTTTTTTCCTGGAGGGAATTCCACTGTACAATCACGCTCTGCAGTGGAAACAGGAACCTGACTGAATGTGGCTGAAGGACGTTTTGAGTCGGTCTGTTTCTCGTTTGGTGAATCTCTTGTAAATCAGTTGAACCGATGAGTTTGAGAATGGATTTTGTAGATTTAAGTCATGATGTATATTTGCCGTCCACCAAGTCAGATTTCGGGGAATAGGAATTATATGTGGTGGTACTGAATGTATGGGAACTAGATGACTCCCCGGTGGCATCTTGTTTGTTGGTTTTCAGGAAAGTATGTGACATCAAAGTAATGAATGTCCACAATGCAAACGCTGCTCCTTCATTCAGTTATAAAAAAAAATGGGAGAAAGGCATTCATAGGTGCAGAGAGATGTGGACAAATGAAATATTTCTTTTTCTTTTAATTGTGAATTGGTCCTATTTTATCACAACAAGGCAGTGGAAGAATCTAGACCAGTTTCCCCTTTGAAATCACAGGCCTAGTCTTTGGCTATTCTGGGGGGGAAAAAAAAAAAGAAAAACCTTAAATAACACAGTACAGTACATTTCCAAATGTCATCTGAAAGAGTTGTTCCTTAGAAAGATCCTTCAAAAAAGCAGAGATGGGTTTTTTTTTCCCTTTAAGTATGAAAACTACATTTCCTCTATAAAGAATGAAAGAATCGTGTGCTCTTGACAAAAGGATGACCTTCCAATATAGAAACTCTAATAAATATATAAAACAAAAATAAATATGCAATAGTTAAGACAGTGAGTGAAAAAATGTTACAAAAGACACAAACTCTTGTCGTGAGTGTGCTGTGAATGAAGACATTTAAAGAGCATATCAGATTATTGTGACTCTATGTAAAGTATATAGTTAAGTACAACATCTGTAGCCCACTGGAGCGGCCCTGATCCCTGAGGATCAACGTTTCTGCCGTCCAGTGTTCCCCTAAAAAGCCACTACCCGCGAGAGATAGTGTAGGTGAGACTTCAAGATGAACGCCACTCTGTGCAAAAATAAAAATGGCTATGGTAATAAATATAGCTTAGTGCTGACTCTTGTTATTGTCTCTGGTGAGTGACAGCTAGGAAAGAACGGTGAGGACAGGAAGACGAGTCTCACAGAGTTTGATGAAACGAGCATATCTCCTCCGAAACACCACAACGCTGCGCTTCATTCTCGCTCAAAGATCCAAATGAAGCTGATGTGACAATTTGTTCAAGCTTTTATATTAAGGGAATTTACAACTTGGCAAGTGTATCTGTTCTTTCACTATCAAACCAAATCTAGTGGGGGTTTTTGTTTCGCCACAGTTTTTTTTCCTAGTAGGGAGATAATGTTTTTTGGTCACTTTCCTTGCACAAAGCATGGTATGTGTTCTTTCCATGTACTCTACATCATGCTAATTTCATGAAGCCTTGTGAGACCAGGTTGGACAGGGAGAACCCCGGGAGTTTGTGTTGGTTGAAAGCCAAACGGGCTTTGGGATCACACCAGGCCGTTGCCAAGTCCCTTCTCGCACTCTTCGGCCAGACGCTTCCAATGCTGCCGGTTTCTCTGACATCCTTCCAACAATGGAGAGCAATACTCCGACATGCCAGCCAAGGTCTGTGGCAGCGACACAGACGTTTTATTTAAAAAGAGGAAAAACACCATTTTTCAATGCAATGTTCATTCATTTAACATCTTGTTTTACATTTCTTTAGAATGCAAGACAGACTGCCAACAAGTTGGAAATATCTGGATGAATCTCCACTGTTGCTTTTGTGCTGTTTGTTTGTGCAGAGAGTTAAACTGGCTGAATTACCTCATATAACTGAGTGCAGATGGCATCAATGAAGGACACCTGCATGCTGGGAATCTTATCTCTTTTCTCACGATTCATCAGGTCCTAAAGTGAAGAGATGAAAAAAAAAAATGGCAGTACAGTCTGCTCAGTTCCTTTGTCAGTATGTAAAGGTCCTTTGGTAGGATGCATGAAGGAGAAGGGCCACAGCTACTGTTTTACTGTAGCTACTGTAAAAGAAGTTCAGTAACCCCTGGAGGGACATACACAGTACTTACAATAGGCTCGATGTTCAGCTCTTGTCTCTCCTTATCCCCCTGTTCAAAGAACTCAGTGGCCACCAGCTCTGCGATCTGCATCAGACAGAAGAGACAGAAATGAGTGGAAAAGAGCAGGAGCATGCGGAGAGAGAGATGAGGACGACTTCCAAAATCTGGAAGAAAGAGAAATAAAAGCACGAAAGAAGAGCATAGAAAGAAGGAATGTAGGAGAAAGAAAGTATACGTAGGTATGTAGAGCGATAAGAGAGAGGGAGAGGTCTGCCAAAAACACTAAGTTACTGGTCTCCGTGTGTTTACAGAGAGGTGAATGAGATCTGACTGCAGCCTCGGGCTCCAATCAGTATCAGTGTGTGCGTTACGTGTGCGTCGAAGCCATCTGCAGCTCACTGATTGAGTCCGTAATCAAGGCTCAGCGCTCGGCTGCAGGGGGACTCAGCCGGAGAGAGAGCTTATTATATCCGACTAAAACCAACACCGAGCATGAGGCAAATGTTAAGTGGTGAGGCTAAGTAACTTTGTCTTTATTTACTTACCCTCATGTCAGTCAAAACACATAGCAAAGCAAGTTAGCTCCATGTCAAAATAACTGCAGTGGCCAGGGATACTGCTACGGCACTCCTGAAAGTACTCCTGTTGATTATGGAAGGTGTGTGCTCTTATCCCATATGTTCATGATCAGTATGGTCGATCAGTATGGTCGAGCACTGTTTTTCCTTTTTCCTCCCAATGACTCCGAGTCCTCCTTGAACCTGGACCAAATCATCTTAACTCAAGTCGCTATCTAAGTCAGAAGTTACAAACTGAATACTGCTGAAACTAATCTGGATTTTTTTTTTTTTTTTTTTTATAAATTCATAGTCAAAAAAGTGCGTAATGAGAGCCACAATTTGTTCATGAGATCCGGATGAGATGCTAAGAGTGTGAGTGTGTAAGTGAGAGGGTATATTTGCGTGTGTGTGCACGTTTACTGCCCTGAGTGTTTTTTTTTTTTTTTTTTTGGTTTTGTTTTTTCAAGGTGTCCTCTGGGGACAGGGCCACAACTGCTTTTCTTACTGAGCCCTCCCTTTCCAACACAC
>JBBMJY010000016.1:12211809-12251360 GCA_037833715.1 Toxotes lorentzi
TGTGTCCATTATCATCACCAGCACCAGTGTCTTAGCTCCTTGGGGGGTTTCCTACACGTGGCAATGCTTTAATGATCGCGGGGAAGCAGGAAGCAGATCCCACGGGGATCTGCTTCCTGCCAGAGCCTAAATGTCAAGAAGTCTATTCTACCTGTGATCAATAAAGTTCTCTGAAACATTCTCATTCCTTATGTTCCTTTTACAGTCTCCTCATTGAACAATATAGTATAGTTAGGCAACAAAACCTAATTGAAATGGTCACATGTTCCAGAAAGGTTTTGATTAAATTTACACCTTTAACATTTATTTTTAACATTACATCAACGCAAGTTACTAATGTTTAACACTGGTTACCAATGGTTAAAATGTACTGACAGTGGTTAACACAGGTTTCCAGTCTGGCGGGGCCGGGTATTTTGCAATGCTAACCCTAGCACTAGCTCCTTAGCTTGGTTAGCAAGAGGCATGCATAATTTACATTAACTGTTATATTATCGGGGATGTTGATTATCTGTCTGGTCAAACCATCGAGGAAAACATGGGCGGTGTGTTTTACCAATTATTAACTACAAACTGCACATCAAGTGCATTAAAATTGGAAAGCGTTAAGAAAACAAACATTTACTTACTGAAAGAACCCGAACACCAGAATCCTTGGAGGGTCTGTTAGTACAACTAACCGAAAACTTCTACTCCACTGTCAAATCCAGAGAAGAACAGTACTACAACACAATGGAATCAAAACAGTGTACGAGACTCCAGTTCACAGGTGAACGATCCACCTGCCTTCAGACCAGGTGTGTCAAACAAGCCATGTACCCAAAGGCCTAATCTAAGTGATTAGGAAAACATTTTCAGCTGGACCAGACCACGGATCAGAGTGTAGGGGTTTTTGATGTAAACCTGGTCTGGATGGGAAAGATGCACCTCCTGTCAGCATCAGTCACACTAACTGCTTTAGAAAGAACAACATCACTTCACACTTGACACATGTACAGTTTTATTGTTGTGCCATGTACACACTGCAGCTGCTATGCCTTGTTAGCGTTTCAGGTTTATTTTATTTTTTTTAGTAATCATTTGATAAAGTCATACATGCCCGCATAGATATTTGCACTGTTAATATGTATATATTGTTATCACCATGGAAACAAGATGCTCATTTGTCAGGTCGGCTGTCTCTTTTTCACATTTCTTTTATTCTTCCATCGAATCACACAGTAAATAGCAACGTGAGGATCGTACTGTTACATATGAACACCAAACATACTCTATCCATCTGAATGCATTTCAACCAACTTTCAAATCAACAAAACTGTTTGTCTATGATGGCAAAAAAAAACTAAAAAGAATCTTCATTTGTCTTTACTTTTAGCTTTAGAATACATTCAGACACACTCTCTCTCTCACACACACACACACACACACACACACCTCTCAGCTTCAGCTGCTGGAGTATACAAGGGTCACAAGTGGACGGCAATAATAAATAAATAAGGAAGTACCGGTGTGACAACTGATGTGTTGATCCTGTGAGAGCGGTGATAACAAGAGTGAGTCGAGCCAACAACAGCGGTTAAAGCGAAGCGTCTATATGTCTATATGGGTAATGGCTAAAAACGTCAAGGATAAGTCTGGTGTTCGTCTATATTTTATTAGAGTCAACAAATCTCATCAAAGGACCCAAACCATCGATGTTACAGTCCGCCCCACCCGCTCTGTGACTCAGCTCCAGGCCCCTTGACTTTCTATTCAAGACTCTTTAGAAACAAGCTCACAAATATAAAGTCAATAATATAAAGTAGCTTTTAACAAATGTTCCTCAAACAGGAGGAAACAGTGCATTTGTTGGGGTTTTTCTGCTCGACACACACTGATCACGTGTGCCCGAAGAGAAATGACACTTTTAAAGACCATTTAAATATGAAAAAATGTAATTAAAAGCAATTAAAAGCCCCAGTTTTCTAAAAAGACAAACTGGTAGAAAATGTAAGTAGGTTTCAGTGTTTTCACAGAATGAGTCGTTTCAACCGTGACGGGCAAACTGATGTAGACATGTAAGCTCCACTAATTTGAACTAAAGAATGAATCAGACCACATCAAATCCAAGCACTGGGAGTAATATCGTCCCGATGTATGTTCATGGCGGTGAAGGAGCAGTGTGTCTCACTGAGCAGGAAGACGTTCATCGATGGTTCGGGCTTTTTCATGGGATTTCTTGACGCTAAATGAAAATATAACCGACCTTATCCTTTCCAAGGCTTCGTGGAGGACAGACACATGAGCACCGCTGCAGTCTGAGGTGAGGAGAAGCGGCACGTGTGAAGGTGGAGGGCGAAACACAGACGACTAGGAGCTACGTGTACGATGGGGTTAAGTGCTCGGTCGGCATCAAAACGTTCCTCATCGCTACGTTCTTTCTCAATAATGGACACGCTGTATATACACACATATACACACACAGAGGTGGCAGCTCTGCGACGGACAAAATGTGAATGCACGACACACGGATGAACAACAAAAAAAAACAAACAAAAAAACAAAAAAAAAAGAGGGGGGGGGCAGATGCATTATGGGAAGACCAAAAGGTGTGCTCAAACAGCCTTTGTAAACAGATCAGCAGGTTGATGTTTGGCTGTAGAAAGAGTCCATGATGATACACACACTCACTCCTCCCAGTTTACTCTCCATGTAACATTAATCTCTTCTGTTCGGTGGCCATTCTCCAGCTGAGTCGGTGCATGTACAGCAGGTTTAGGTGGGCTAACGTATTAAATGCTTTGATGATTTTCTTTTTCTTTTCTTTTTTTTTTTCCCATCTCCTCTATATACAAATGTTTACAAGAGTTCTTCAAGAAGAAGCCCGTGCGTGAGGCGAAACGTCCGAGATGCCTTTGATTCTGATCCGCCTCCGTGTGCGTGAAGCCTTGACCACACCACAGCAGCTGAGAGAAAATAGAATCCGACAGAAAACGAAAAGGGTGCCATCTTTGGTCACAAAAAGAGCAAAGGAAACACGATGTGAGGGAAGGAGGAGTGTTAAAGCACAGAATACTGTTCCATTACTGGACACAAAAAGAAGAGAACCAATCCAGTGAAGCAGAAGACAGGGAGCAAAGATAACAGGGAGAGGATCTGGATCTGGATCATTCGGATCTGAGTGTACATCAAAGGCTTCAGTGGAAGATGCAGGGAGGGCATCAGTGGAAGCAGCTGCTCAGTCTAAGCTCTCCTCCTCCTTCTCGTCCCCTTCCTCCTCCTCCTCCTCCTCCTTCTCCCGGTCGTCCTCACAGTAGCGTTGGAGCAGTCGGTGCAGGTGCTGCTGCAGGGCGTCGGGCTGCAGGGCGTCTGGGGTGTCGTCCAGACGCTCCAGGTGCACCTGCTTCCCCTGGGCATCCCTCACCACAGTCCTCTTCTGGGTTCGTGACTTACGCATCTGACTTCTGCAGGAAGAAAGAGAAACGGCTGTTTTACTTCTCATTTATCAGGATAAACAGAGGATGATGTGATTGGCTCTTTGCTTTGCCAGTGTAATTTGATCATCATATTTATCATTTAGGAAAACACACAGTGAAGCAGCAGCATTATCAAATACATCAAATAACGGAGGCAAAGGGACGATCACATGACCTCTCAGGCCGGATGCACTGTGCATTAAACCTGCATGTTCACACGCTGTTAGGATAAGATCCGAGTCAAACCAGGACACAAAGCTACAATGATCAAAACCACAAAAATGCTACTGCTACTTATACCGTGAAAATCCAGAGGTTAAATGTTAGGAGAGTGGAGTCACACCGTGCTTCCATGTTAAACCCTAATAAAACAATCAGTGGCCTCTTAATTAACACAGGTGTCTCTGTTTTTAAGGTGTCTTTTATTTCTACACACTCCCATGCTGTGTCCGACCTTCTAACCACAGAACCGTCGTCCTGCACAACCTCTTTCTCTACTACATGAGGCAGGAGCACTTTCCCAAAGCCTCCAGTATAACTCAAAGCCTGGAGGGGAAAGAATGGAGGAGGAGAGAGGTCAGAGGGAGGAAAGAGGACAGATAATCTGAAAAATACCTGCTACGTCACCTGACTGACCGAGCATGTTTTCTAGTCCCGACACACTGACCTTCTCAAAGTCCTCCCTGGCTGAGGGGAGATCTGCAGCCAGCGAGGGGTCTCCCGTCTGTTTCTCCATCCTCTCGCCTCTCACCACCGTCGTCTTGACAACCTTGCTGACCTTTCGACCCTGCACTGGCTCCATTTCAAACTCTGACGCTGTGGCGGCGCCCAGAGCCAGGGGCTCTGAGAAGGTCAACTGGAGAGAGGAAGACAAAATGTCAAGGCACCAATAGTTATGTTAATATGATTCACCTGATGGAAACCCAACAACACAGTTAGAAATAAAGGGCTTGTGATGGCTATAGTAGCAGTTAGTTGACACTGACCTCTTTCTGATCTCCCCCACTGTGAAGCACAGTTCTCTTCACCACTCTGGACATGCTGTCTCCCTCCTCGATCTGCACCGTCTCCTGGTGAGAGCCCTCGATGGTCACTTCCTGTGTCTCCATGCCGTCCGCGGATACATATTTACGAATCACCTTCCGCGTGATCTGACGCAGACAGAGAAGGGAATGACTTTTCGGAAACTAAACACACATGACAAGAAAACATTTCATGGTATATAGCTGACTTCTCGCAGTGTTTTCCCCCCTTACTTTCTTAACTACCATGTTCCCGTGCTCGTCTGTGTACTTCTCCTCTGTGACAGTCTGTGGTGGGATATCTGGTAGGGTATCAGCCTGTCAAAACACAAAACGCATGCTGTCAGTTCACACAGTGCTGCACATTTGGGCAAAAAGGGCAATGTTTAAAGCACTCCACATGAGTCAATAATGACCAACACCACTAAATCTATTACTACAACACAAGACTAAGTAAGTCTATTTTAAAGCCCCTATGTGAAGAATTTTTATGTCAAAGGGAGAATGCTAGAAACGAACGACAAACACCTGTGATTAACCAGGTAGGTCAAGTCCACAAAAAATCATCTGCTACCCACTAACCCTGCATCACTCCACAGTGAGCTGGGGCCGCACAGCTGCATCATGCTTGTTTACCTGAATGATAACTCTGCGTCGGACCACCCTGGTGGTCAGCACCTCCTCCTCTGAGCTATCAGAGGACAGCATCCCTAGTTCCTCTGCTATCTCCTGGGAGACAGCACACAGCCAGCATGGGTCAATACAACAGGTCTACACTGCATCACCACAGCACACTCCTGTAGCTCGTCCTGCTTTTCTCTTTACCTCACTTTTAGGTTTTGTTCTTGTTCAAATGAATGAATGAGGGATTAAATAAAATTGCGTGAATGTACACAGAAACGGATGTGAGATGAAGAGAAGGCACAGTTATGCAAAAACATTCAACTGAAATGAAACATGCAGAGATGGGAACCAGTGTGCGAAACAAGGCTAAATACAAAACTGAACTAGATCAGAATTTTCCTTTACTGTGTGGTTGAAGTGGGCCCACTCTACACTGGGCCCCCTGACTGTCAAAGGTTATTTCGCACACTGATGTGAAGAAAAACAAGCACAAATAAAAAGATGCAAACTGGTGCTGACGTGAACAAACAGTTATATGTTACTAAATCTGCAGCTTGTAAAAGACTTCAGTACATCGCACCACCAAAGTCAACGACAGCCTTTTCAGTCGCCGACGATGCACCGATTAATACAGCAACTCATCACAGTTGTTAATATTTTTGATCTCCTCTTGAAAGTTTAGGCACTCATGCACACAAAGGCACCATCAGCCTCATTTAATTCATAAAGTGCAAGTTTGTGTGTTTAATCCCCTGAGTCTCGAATGCAGCACCACAGCAACCAGCCCGAACCAGGCAAGACACCAGCCAGTGCAGCGTTGGGCTCATGCTCAACCTCTTACCCTTCCCAAGAAGTCGTCATCGTCGTAATACCCTGCCTGATCTCTGGAAAGAAGCTCTTCACACACGGGGAGGTCACCCTCGGTTCGACACTCCCGTGAACCCTCAGAATCATAAGCGAACTCCCCAAGGCTTTCACTGCCAGAAGAGAAGCGCTTGTAATCTTCCACTCGGAGGAAAGGGTGAGCAGTGTACTGAGGGCTCCCTTTCAGAAAACCAATGTCAGGGCTGCTCCCAGGCATTGGAGAAGGTGGCTCGGAGATATGATAGCTAAGCCTGTGTTCCGGTTTCACTTCCTCTGCTTCAGAGAAGTCAGAGAAGGCTTGTCTGCAGTCAAAGAATTCCACATCCGAGTCAGAGTGCTGCGGAGACTCCGAGCCTATCCGGAGTCCCTTTGGTGGCACCTTTGGTTCTTCTGATTCAAAATCCGAGACCGTTTTCTCAAATTCTGAGATGACTCTGTTAAAGTCTGGGGAAAACTCAAAGTCTTCCGCTTTTGAGCTTTCTCTCGTGGCGGTGAGGTCAGTCACTACCTGAGCTGAGTCACTGAACACTGGAGACACTGGACTCAAATCGTTCAAGGATGCTTGGCTACACTCAGAAACTCTGAGGGTTTGATGTCCTGAAAACACTGCTTCATAATCTGGTGGCACCAGAAACTGGCTGGACATGGGCGAAAAAAGCTCATTGGACTGTGCTTCCTTAGGGAACAACTCCCTGTCTGCCTTCTCAAGTGAAGGTAGAACTGGAGTAACAGTTCTGTGGGTTATGTATGAGTATAGCTGTAGGGGAACTGATTGCATTGGCTTGTCATCAGTGAACAGCACACCCATTTTACTGGTGTCTTGTGTCGCTGCTGTAACAGACAACAACTTGCTTCGATCGTCTGTTTGAAACTGGGATTCCTCTGGTGTCTGAGGAGGAGCCTGTAAGTGAATGTCAACATGAGCTTAATAAGTTCACTTTAAGTCAGCGTGCAGGGTGGTATGCACCATTCGAAATGACCTCAACATTTCACTGAGTTAGTATCACCGAGCAGTGACAGATTATTTTCCATCCAGCCAAAACATGCGAGCTTAAAAGAATCTCACCATCAGACAAATAAATCTGAATTGCAGAAGAGTGATTAGTAATATTAAAATTCAGTGTTTACATTCCACACACTTCCACACATAGTGAACAAAATCTCAGCATTAATGCAAATTTCATTATAACTTGTTATACCCAAGACATGTCCTCATGTGTCACGCAGTGTTATCGCTTCATCCAGGTAGCACGTTAAAGAATGTCCAGTTTGCTGGATTGTCATGCTCTCACTCTTACCCTCTGAGAGACTGTCTTGCTCTTTGGCTCTCCAGCACCGATGTGTAGCATCTTCTCTTCCTGTCTTTTTACATCTTGAACTGGGGAGGGCTTCACAGCCAGGTCTTCCCTGACATCTTCTTCACAAACAGTAGTTCGTGAAGTTGAGATACCTTCAGCCTCTGATCCACGCTGCATCCATTCATCGTACGATAGACCTTCTGATTCCGATCCTGTCCTCATTTGCCAGTCAGGATTGACATGTCCTTCCTTAGACATTGTCTCACTTGTTTGAATTAGTAATGGTGACACAGCTATCTGATTTTTGCTAGGTACTGATGAATGCTGCTCAGGTAATAAAGAAGGTGTCACATGACTCAAAGGTTCTGGTTTAGAGACTAACCTATCAGCATCCTCACAACAAAAACATAATTCCTCCTCTGACTCAACAGTTTGAGGACTCAGCGGTCTTGGGCTATCATCAATCCAACAATCAATAGGTAAAGCAACAAACTCATAGTCTGACGACAAAGACACTGGTGAGGAAGAGTGATCAAAGGGGGCAGAATCCTTAAAATAAGAAGACAGTATTCTCATAAACTCGGGTACTGGTGAGTCGGGCAATAGTCGTCTGAACCCATTGACAGATGAAACGGATTCAGGTGAGGATGGTCTCTCAGTCTCAGCAGCTCTTGAGGATGTGACCATAAGTTCACACTCTGAATCTGAATTCACTGATTCAGTTGATGATGACCTATGTGTAATGGAGTACTCCTCCAGTGATACTGTAAACTGAGGGATGGGAGAGTCTGGAGAGAGAGACCGATTTTCGTTGAACTCGGGCATCGATTCTGGAGATGACGCTCTGTCAGCCATCTGCATGGCTGATAAAATAGGTTTGTATTCAGGCAGTAACTGAGATGACAGTGGCCTGTCTGTCTGAGAGTCCAAATCCAGTGGCATATAATCTATATCTGATGCTAAGGTTTCAGGTGAACATGATGCTGATCTCAGGAATGTTACACATTCTGGCAATGCTACTGTAAATTCAGGTAAGGGGGAATCTGGTGAGAGTGGTCTGAACTCATTAACTGATGTTACAGACTCTGGTGATGATGCTCTTGCTTCCACCACCATGAGTGAATTAGGGGACAGTGGTCTGTAGTCTATAGAGGATTCTGGTGAGTAGCATAGATCATCCTCCTCTGCATCAGACACAGGTGCAACCACCCACCCATCAGGAGAATCTGTTGCTGCCCCAGGGACAGATATCTCAAATGTGTACTCGGTCTCTCTGTATGGAGCTGCTCCTGAAGATAAAATATGTTCAGACGTTGGTGGAGAGGATTCTGAAACAGGTATGTCTGATATGACTTGTGCACTTAAAGTGCAAAGAAAGCCGTCATCAGCCGTGGCTGTTTCTGTGGGTGAAGGTGGTCCTGTGGCATCATCCTGAACACGCCTTTCATGTTCTACCGAGCTGCCAATAAATTTCATAAACCCTGTTTTACCACTGAAAGTTTCTCCAGCATACTGAGGATCACATATTTGAGAACTCAGCTTCCATAATTCAACATCATAAATGACATTATACTCAGCTGCCATAATGGATGATTCAGGTGAGGTAGGTGCCATTGTTGTTGATGATACAGTGCTATCAGTGGCACTGGGGACTTTGAATTCAGTTACTGTTGGTTTGGGTGCCAACAGTAATTCTTCCTTATCTGGGTCAATAGACTCTGGTGATGTAGGCCTGACTTCTGCACAAAACAGGTCTAAAGTTTGTGACACATCATCTGAATCTGAAAATTCAGTGGGTGATATGTCTCTCACAGTCATGACATTTTCTACTAATGTTTTTGTAAAATCAGGTATTGGTGATTCAGGGGGCAGGTGTTTACATTCATCATCTGATTTCTCTGACTGAGGTGATAGTGCTCTCATGTCAGTGACTTCTATGTCAAATGAAGCAGAATAGGCCAAATCACTTTCAATATCTGACAATATTGATTGTGGGGACAAACAGCCATGGTGTATTTCTGCTGTTGACATCTCAAGAACGTTTTGTGTAAACCAAGGAAGAGGTGAGTCTGGGGACAAGGGTTTGTGCTCTGCTGTGGATTCAACTGATTCAGGAGAATCTTGTCTGTCCTCAACTCCATAATCTATGGACATCACAAACTCACTCAAAGCATACTCAATATCTGATTCAGTGGATTCGGAGGAGGGTGATCTATACCAAACACGTTCAGGTGCTGCTGGTATGTATTCAGGAATGGGTGAGTCTGGTGAGAGAGCCTGGTACTCATCTACAGAAGCTCCTGAGCCAGGTGAAGAAGGTCGATTGTCATAAACTAGTGATCCTAGGCTTATAACAATATATTCTACGTCTGAACATTCTGACAACACTGAGTCTGGTGAAGTGGACCTAAAGTCCATGTGACAGATGGTGGACTCATGTATTGTCTGTGTAAATTCAGGAATGGGTGAGTCTGGAGAAAGAGGTCTAAATTCATCACTGGATCCAGTTGAATCAGGTGATGATGCTCTGTCCTCAAAAAGCCAAGGAATACATAAATCAGTCTCCAAATCCTCATCTGAATGTACTGATTCAGGTGATGTAGATCTGTATCTTATTTCTGTCATAGTGGGTACACTCGTGGTGAACTGTGGTAGTGGAGAGTCAGGAGGCAAATATATAAGATCGGAGTCAAACACATCTGACTGATGGGATTCTGCTCTGTCCTCAAAATCAAACATCTGTGAAATCAAGGAAACTTGTTCTATTTCTGAAGTCTCTGATTCAGGTGACGATGACCTGTAATCGTTAATCCCAAGATAAGTCTCTGGCAAAGTCTGTCCAAAGTCAGGTACAGGGGAATCAGGAGAAAGTCTTCTGTATTTACTCAAGGATGCAATGGACTCAGGAGACAAAGGTCGGTCTTCGACGGCCATTGGGAAACATAATTCCATTTCCAACTCTGACGACACTGATTCAGGTGAAGAGGACCTTAAGTCTATGTGCGATATGAAGGACTCTTGAAGTGCCTGTGTAAATTCAGGAATGGGAGAGTCTGGCGAAAGAGGTCTAAATTCATCTTTGGATGCAGCTGAATCAGGAGAAGATGCTCTGTCCTCAAAAAGCCAGGGGATACACAGATCAGTCTCCAAATCCTCATCTGAATGTAGTGATTCAGGTGATGTGGATCTGTATCTTACTCCTAACATAGTGGGTAAACTACTGGTGAACTGGGGTAGTGGAGAGTCTGGAGGAAAACATCTAATATCAGAGTCAAACGCATCTGACTGACAGGATTCTGCTCTGTCCTCAAAATCAAACATCTGTGAAATCAAGGAAACTTGTTCTATTTCTGAAGTCTCTGATTCAGGTGACGATGACCTGTAATCGTTAATCCCAAGATAAGTCTCTGGCAAAGTCTGTCCAAAGTCAGGTACAGGGGAATCAGGAGAAAGTCTTCTGTATTTACTCAAGGATGCAATGGACTCAGGAGACAAAGGTCGGTCTTCGACGGCCATTGGGAAACATAATTCCATTTCCAACTCTGACGACACTGATTCAGGTGAAGAGGACCTTAAGTCTATGTGTGATATGAAGGACTCTTGAAGTGCCTGTGTAAATTCAGGAATGGGAGAGTCTGGTGAAATAGGTCTAAATTCATCTTTGGATGCAGCTGAATCAGGAGAAGATGCTCTGTCCTCAAAAAGCCAGGGGATACACAAATCAGTCTCCAAATCCTCATCTGAATGTACTGACTCAGGTGAAGTTGATCTATACATTACTGTAAACACTAGAGGTTCAGTACAGGTGTAATGGGGTACTGGGGAGTCTGGTGACAAACGCTGGTATTCAGAGAAAGACAAGAATGATTGTGGAGAATCTGGTCTGTCCTTGGCATCAAACAGTTGAGAAATCAATGGAGCATATTCTATATCCGATGCAACTGATTCAGGAGATGTTGACCTGTTTCTACTGACATCAATATATGGAACTGGCAAAGCTGGTGTGAACTCTGGTATGGGAGAATCAGATGAAAGTCTTCTATATTCACTGACTGAGGCTAAAGACTCAGGAGATGAAGGTCGGTCCTCAAATAAGATTGAGAAAGGTAATTCCATTTCCTCTTCAAAAACTGATGATGCTGACTCTGGTGAAGAGGATCTATATTCCATGTATGTGATTAAGGACTCCTGTAGTACCAGTCGTAATTCTCGAATGGGTGAGTCTGGTGAAAGAGCTCTAAATTCATTTAGAGAGCCAGTTGATTCAGGAGAGGATGATCTGAAATTTGTTAATACCAGTGATGCAGGTGAGAAAGGCCTATATTCAGATTCAGAATCAGGTGACAGAGGTCTCTTTTCAATTTCTGGTTCAAATGACTCTGGAGAATCTGGTCTATCTTCAATATCAGGTGAGGAATTAATTAAAGGCGCATACTCAACATCTGATGTAGCTGATTCAGGGGATGCAGACCTAAACTCAACAAACGATGGAAAACGTTCGACCACTCTTACGATGAACTGAGGTACAGGTGAATCTGGTGACAGGGCCTGGCATTCATCTCTAGATGCCACTGAATCAGGTGATTGAGGTCTAGACTCATCGGATACTGTGGGAAATGACCCATCTTCATACTCTATATCTGAATGACAAATGGACTCAGGTGAGGTGGATCTGTATTGAACAGTTGAAACAGTTGGGTCAAGTATAGTCTGCCTGAATTGAGGTATGGGTGAATCAGGTGAAAGTGCCCTGAGCTCGTTTTCAGAATCGGGGGTGAAAGATCTCCCTTGTACCTCTATAAATGACATGTCCAAAACATCCATTTCAGTGTCTAACATTACAGATAAAGGTGTTGATGACCTGCTACCTGGAACTAACACAACTGGCTCTATATATTGGCTAAATTGTGGTAAAGGAGAATCTAGCAACAAGCCCCCAAACTCGTTAACTGATGTTGAATCAGGAGATGATGTTCTTGTTTCTGTTAACATCAGTGATTGAGGTGACATGGACCTATATTCCATCAAAGATTCTGGTGAAAGTGGCCTCATCTCAGTTTCTGACTGCAGAGTCAGGCCACTTGGCATATCTATCTCCTCTGCATCTGAAAGAAGGGGAACATCTTTACTGGTCTCCACATATTCAAACACTTCAGCCGTGCTTACAAAAGCTTCCTCTACATACTGAGGGTCATATAGTTGACGTATCAGCTGGTTTACTCTAAATGTTGCACCAGCAGCCGATTGCCTTTCTTCAACAGGGATGGAAGCAACTGATTCAGGTGAGTCTGCTCTTTGGCCTGTAAAATCTTCAGAAGCTGGAAACAGATATTCAGTATCTGAAAGTACAGACTCTGGCGAAGAGGAACTGTACCCAACAGCAGCTGTAACTGATTCAGGTACAGCAGGTGTGAAGTCTGGTAAAGGTGAGTCAATTGATAATGCTCTGTTTTCATCTAAAGATACTGAAGAACTTGGTGACACTGCTGATCCTGGTGAATAGGACAGGGGCTGTGAGATTTTCGCAAAGTCAATGGAAAACTGGAGAATTGGGGAATCTGGAGACAAGTCTTTCAAAGACTCTAGTAAGTCAACTGGTGTACTTAATGTCATAGGTGATAAACGCCTGTATTCTGATTCAGAATTAGGTGACACTGGTCTTTCTTCCCCCTCAGTCTTTGCTTGCGCTGCTTGCAGAACATCTGCATCCGATGTATCTACAATGTCCGACTTCACAACCTCCTCTGAATTTCCCCCTTTCACACCTGAATCCTCTCGAACATACTCAGTTCTCATTCCGGCATACTCAAAAAACCCTGTTTTACTGCAAAATGTCTCTCCAACATAGTGAGGATCATATATTTGAGAAATGAGCTTCCAGTGTTCAGCATCATAAACAAGTCTATAGACCGGTGTCTGGATTGTCTTTAGAGTTTGACTACTACCATCCAGTACTTTCTCAGTGGTCTCCAACACTTGAATCTGTGACTCTGGTGAGACAGGTCTCTGCTTGGTAATAATTGTGTCTTCACTTGATTGTGCATTTTCAACATCTGAAGTCACTGACTTAGGAGATGATGATCTATGTGTAATAACTGAGACTGATTCAGTAAGCCCTGGTTTGAATTTGGGTATCAGCGAGTCACTTCTATTGTCATCTCCGGAAACTACTGAATCCTGTAATGTTGGTCTCACTTCAGAGCACAGTTGTGACATAGCCCCATATTCCTGATCTGAAGAAACTGAAGCAGCAAATTCTGGTAAAGCCTGCCCAGAGACAGGAATGGGTGACTCAGGGGAAAGTGGCCTATCGACATCAATAGAATCTGGGGAAGATGGTCTGTTCTCAGAGAATAATAATGGCAAACAGGAAGTCCCACTTTCTAGATCTGAGGCTATTGATTCAAGTGACGAACATGAATCCAATCTAGCCGTAAGAACTGACTCTAGTAAAGACTGTCTAAACTCAGGAATAGGTGAGTCAGGCGACAGTGCCCTATATATGTCTGCAGATGATACTGAATCAGGAGATGCTGGTCTGTCCTCAAAAAGAAATGAAATGCTTAAATCAGTCTCTAGTTCCAGATCTGACAATAATGACTCTGTTGACACTGATCTGTGATAAACTTGAGAGGGTCCAGAGAAAGAGTTTAAGAACTGAGGAATAGGGGAATCTGGTGTTAAAGCTTGCAGACTATCTACAGATCTCTCTGAGTGGGAGGAATCTGGTCTGAACAATTCCACCACCCTCAGTGATTCTGGTGACATGGGTCTATATTCTGCTTCAGAATCGGGTGAGAGTGGTCTTTGGTCATTTTCTGATTCCAAAGAACCTGTTTCATCTTCAACTGCCTCATCTGAAATTGCTTGATAAAACTCTGTCCTTGTTTCAGCAAACTGATTCAATCCTGTTTTACCCCTGGAGATTTCTCCTACAAACTGTGGGTCATGGATCTGAGAGATAAGCCTCCAATGTTCTGCATCATATGATAAACTGTGTACTTGCACTGAACTGTCCTGTTTGACTGATTCCTTAGATTTTTTATTTTTAGCCGATTTTGTCTTCTCAGTCAATGGATTGTACATTTCCTCCTTTGATTTTCCTTCCTCAGACAATTCTTCTGTAATTACATCAGTTGACGAGACCTCAGCTCCTTCTGGTGGTGTAACAATGTCAGGCTGACCACCACCACGCTTTTCAATGCATGTCTCTTCTAAAGCAATGGTAGCTTGAGTCAGTTCAAATGCCATGTCTTCCTCAGGAGGCAGGTCAGTTACAGGATTTGTTAATGATCCATAATCATTTACAGAACCACTAGAATCAGGAGACAATGGCCTGTTCTCAAAATATGACAACACTGGTTCAGCCTCATACTCTATATCTGACAGCACAGATTCTGGTGATGAGGAGTGATCATTTAAAGTAATGTCATGATGCACATAGGACATATATTGTGGAATGGGAGAATCTGGGGATAAACACTCATTTAAAGTTTCTGATTCAGGAGAGGATGCTCTAATGTCTAACCCTGCTGACTCTGGAGAAATTGGTCCGTAGTCTAACACTGACTCTGGAGAAAGTGGCCTTTCCTTAATATCAGACAAAGATATAATAACCCAGCCATCATCACACTCAGATTCTAATGGCATTGGTGTTGGTGGCTTGTTCTCTGTATCAAATGCCAATGGTGATTTTGGTCTATGATCATCAGATATGGAATCACAAGCTATCTGTGCAGACTCAGTTGAGTCAGTCGAGGGTAAAACTGATTCAGATTCATCTCCAGATGCAACTGAAGCAGGTGATGAAGCTCTGTTCTCATGGTTAAGTGATGCTGGAGACATGGAGCCATATTCTACATCTGAACATACTGATTCAGGTGAGGTGGGTCTCTCCCCTGTTGTTACAATGGCTGAGTCGGGCCCATTGTAACTGAATTCAGGTACAGGTGAATCAGGTGACAATGCTTTATGCTCATTTACAGATGCTACAGATTCTGTGGATGAGGGCCTGTGTTCATAAGGTGCTGATAACAAAAGTGCCGTTTCAAAGCCCACATCTGACGACACCGACTCAGGTGAAGATGATCTACATTCACAGGCTGTAAAAGAGTGAGAGAGAGCTGGTCTAAAATCTGCAACAGGGGAGTCTGGTGGAAGCAGACAGTGTGCAGTGATGGACCCTCTGGATTCAGGAGATGATCTCAAATCAAGGAAATCAGGGGACAGATTCACATGCTCAGAAGATGTAAAAAGCCACTGCTCGGTTTCTGGTGATGATGTTCTGTCCTCAATGTCAAAAGTTAATGACTGGGGTGAGATGGATCTCTCACTACTGTAATCACTGCCTGGTGATACTGGCCTTCCAAATGGTCTTTTGTTTGAAACCATTGGTGTTAATGGCCTTTCCTCGGCTTCCAATGCTAAAAGCATAGAAGCACCTCCTGGGGCACTCAGTAACGGTTGCCCCTGAGCAGATGCCCCAGCAGCACTGGTTTCCCATGGAAAAACAGGGGGTGGAAGGGGAGACAAGGGTCTAAACTGAGGTATTGGAGAATCAGGTGCAAGAAAATTCAGCTCATTGACTGACGATGCTGATTCAGGTGATGAGGACCTGCTCTCTGTCAGTAATATTGTTGCGTCAGTCACACATTCAGGTGAAGATGATCCATGATGAGCTAAGCTATGAAGCGCACAAATGGTTTCAGATGTGGATTCTGGTAAAGAGGATTTGTATCTGGATGCTTCAGTCTCAGGTGTAGCCTCTACAGAGAACACAGCCTCATTTTCAGGTTCACTCTGTGTGGATGACAGTGTTTTCTCAAAAGCTGAGTCATGTGACAACTGAATAAAACCGGCTGAGCTTATGAATTTTGATTTTTGAGATGTTAAACCTGGAATGGTATGACTGACATCAGAAGAACCAGCTAACTCTTCAGTGGTTGTGTCCTGAGTTTGATCTCCTGATCTGACATTAAGGTCACCTGAAGTTGTGGCCTGGCAAACATCAATTCTATGCTCAGAGCCTGAAACATCATCTTCATCTTTCCTGACTCCAGCTTGAATTGTGTCTTCAGGAGGTGCATTCATAAGCATCACAGACACATCCTCTTCTGAATCTATCAGCTCAACATCATATCCATACAGGACTTTATACAGTCGACGTGAAACTTCATCCATGTGTCCTGAAACCATTTGTTTGGTCTGTGTGGATTCTATCATTGCAGTAACAGAAACAGCAGGAGACCCAGAGGTAGTCCAAGTATGCTCGAGCATTTGTTCCCTTGTTGAGCCTTGTGTAACGCATACCTTTTCAGAGACCTCATCGCTTCCTGTGAGCTCTACAGACAGTTTCCTGAAGTCTTGCTCAGCTTGTTCACACTCAATCAAGCTATCTTCAAAATCAGTCATAGACAACGGTCGACTCTCGCATACACCAGTTCGAGAGTTATTGGATGACTCTCGCCAAGGCAACGGTGACAAATAATGAACACTGTACTCAGAATGGGTGGTTTGTAGACACTCCAAGCTCCACTCCTCTTCTCCCTCTGCCCCCTCATATTCAGCAGCTCCCTCATCCTCACATGGTTCAACAGTGGGATAAGGAGTAATCTGGGCACCTAACTTGGCTCCCCCTTTGTACACCGGGTCTATCACATGGGATCGGAGCTTGTAGGGAGAGGTGCGGTACAATGTGAAGAAGGGACTTACTTGTTTGAAACTGCCTGTGTGTACCGTGTCTGTCAGTTCCTCGTATATTCTTTGTGATGAGCTGCGAAAAAGGAGAATTTCAGTATTCAGTCACAGGATGGGTGTTACAATTGATCAAAAAGGAACAGAAGACGAGTATTCCTTCGAATTGTCATAATGTAAAAAACTGAATATATTCCACAAAATACTAACTTAAGTTACATAAGCAGTAATGTGAAGTGTAATGTAAATTACACTACAGTGTGTAATAAAGTCCAAATAAAATCTAAAAAGACATCCCTTTTTGATGTCAGATGACTGTCATGTTCTACAGTGGACTTGCTATTTCACTATCTAGCCTGCAAATTAGAGTTAGCAGTGCACTTTTTCTGTGGTGGTTTGTTTTTAGCTTATTCAGCAAGGTGTGAATCGGTGTAACACACTCACATGCTTGTAGATTAAAAGAAATAGAAAGAAAGCTAATGTGGGTGTGGTCACAGGAATTCGACCTTCTGGATAACTTACTACGTTGTCTCCATCTCTTTTTGCAGTTTATCTTTCTGGGCATTTCTAAGAAGGCCTGATGCGTCTGTCTCTGATCGTCCCATCGTCTCGTGAAGTGATGACAAACTGGAGGACAGGTCCTCTGCTGACACCATGGGTACCTCTTGTCCGGAGCCTGGACTCCTGCGTGCGGGCTCTGTGCGCCTCCCTGGCCTGGGGCTGTCAATGTCTTCATGAAGGGCAGAGAAACCTGACAAAGGATACAAAGCTGGCGTTTAGTACAGGAAGAGCTAGTATACATGACTGACTTGTATAGTCTGCTCAAGTCAGCATTGGCTTGTGCACCTTCACTATGGTCCAGTGCTATGGTCCGCTCGATTTCTGCATAGGTGTGTGATGATGTCTCGTCCTGGGTGGACTTGATTATCTTGGTTTCAATGAGGTGAACAATGTCCATCCGGTTGATCTTTGTCAGTCTTTTAATCAGGCTCGTTTCTGTTGAAACATAAAAGAGACTTCCACTTACATCTGAATACTTTCTCATCTGTCATCTGAATAATTCTGAGAAACGTGTACCCTATTTATCACTAACCTGTGGCATGCTTTCCCTCCCTCTCCGCCCACAGTTTCAAGAGGGCATGGCTTTGGTCTTGCAGTGAGTTGGGGTTTTCAATCCTTATCAGGTTGATCTTCTCCTCACTGAAGTCCAGTTGTCGTGCTAACTCTGTGGAGAAAAGAAGATATAATGATGATTATGATGATCTGAAGATAAGTTTCAAATATCTGAAATGATGTTTCTTGAAAGCCTGCCAAGCACTGCTCACTCACTGCTACAAAGGTGTGACTCACCCGTCCAGCTGAAGCCCAAGTGGTCAGCTATAATGGCCAACCGTTGCTCTTTTCTCTCTGCTTCATCCTGTGGGTCTACTGCAAATACCACCAGACAGCCATGTGCGGTCAGAGCCGCAAGGTTTACCAAATCAACTCACATTCACAAACCACATTCCGAAACAATCTTCACTGGCTTTCTTGATTTTGTACTATGGACTGTTTGGTTAATCCTAAAATCAAATTATGCCATTTTATTTGTGATCGATCTTGTAGTGACGCTATGATTAAGAAATGTACATGTCAATCATTAGACAATAATTTACAATACATGTGATTGTCCAGATACTTATTTACACTTTAATCTTTAAAGGTCGTCAAGTTGTTTTTACATGTTCCATAAAGCCTTTAAGTCAATCTTGAGATTTTCTGCACACATAGAAGGAAAGAGAGACGTCATTACAAACACAAACACAGTTCAAGCGACACAGCCACGTGGATTCTTCAACTACAACGGGACTTAACTACAAGAGACAGAGAGGCAGCACCTTTACAGCTAAAGTACTAATGAGGCGGAAGAGATAGAGAATAGCCCCTTAAACTGGGGGGATACCTTGACTTTGGACTTTATCATCTGGGATTCGCTGCATCTGTGTCTCAACAGGGTCGTCCCACAGTGGTCTAATGGGAAAGACGGCTCCTGAGGGAGGGAACTGCATCTCTGGGAAAGTTTCTCTTTCTATGATTGATGGGTCAATGAGACTGCTCTCATCATCTGAATTGGCAGCCGCAGCCTCTTGTTCTCTCTCTGCCTCTGCCAACCTCGCCACAAGTTTTGCTGCTTCATCGCTTATCTCTTCAAAGAACTCAATGGACTTTTTGCGTGGCTCACTTTTCTCTTTAGTGGGCGCTGGCGAATGAGAAGACTGACCACTTTTGCCCCGGACTGGCAATCTGGACTGGAAGCCTTTAGATTTTGCAGACTCAGCACTCAAGGGACGACCCTGTTCTTTTTTGGCAGATGGCCTGGTAGACTCCCCCTCACAGAAGCTCTTGGCTTTGGAAGATGGTGTCTTGGTTTTGACATCCACAGAGGGACCTGCATCTGTCTCAGATTTTCTCCTTGTATCCTTTTTTACAGACACTTTAAGCTTTCTGTCTTGGGTAGATTCAACACGTTTGACAGTAGAATCAGGCTTGACGGTGCTAGCCTTGACAGGAATTCTAGATTTTGATTCGGAATTGAAGGAGGCCTCTTTTTTAAGAGTGGTTGAAGAGGAAGTTGCATGAGATGGTGAGTGAACTGTGGATTTACCCGAACCTTGAGGAGCAGACTTAGCGTGTGTTTTGACTGGAGTCTTTTTAACACTACTGGAAGCACTTTGTTTAGACTTGCCTGTTGGTTTGGGGGTTTCTATCACTGACTGGGGTTCCTCTGGTGAGGAATCAGAGGACTCTTGGCCTTGCTCAGAGTAAACAGATCTAGTGACTGTAGTTTCTGCTGTCTGTACATTTGTTATTTGGTCAGGGAAACTAGAATCTAAATCTAAAGAGCCTTCATTTACATTTTTACCTGTTTTAGTTTCTAGACTTTCAGAGGATGTCTGATCCTTCTTTGTAGGTTTGGCTGAAGCCGAAATGCCCATTTTAGGGATTTTAGATTTGGAGGCATCAGCCTTGGAGGCTGGCTGATCACCTTCAGGTGGGGACAGAAGCTCAGATTCAGTTATTTCTTTTGATTTCTCATCTTCCTCAGTCTTAACCTCTAGTGTTAGATTCAGACCAACTTCAGGTTCTGCTGCTGATCTTCTACCTTCTGGCCTGGCCTCTTCTAAGAGAGGCTCCTCTAAAGGCTGTTCACCTATCTGGAAAAAGGCAAAGCCACCCCCCTCTTCCTCATAGCTCCTCTTAGTCATGTCAATAGCACCACTTCTGGTCATTTCAAAGAGCTTTCCTTCTTGAAACAGAAAGGGGTTGGGCTCACTGGTAGGAGTACTCTCTTCTGTTGGTGTTCTACCGGGTGTTGTGTCTGGAGTTGCTTGTAGAGACTGATGGTCCACCACTAGATTCAGTATCTTCTGCTCCTCCTCTTTGACACGAGCTGCAAAAGTGGCATCATCCTCGCGCATGGCAGACCATGAGTCAGTGTCTACCTTTGCAGTGACACCTTTTGACTCGGTCCTGGGAGGCTCCAATGCCTCATCATCCTCCTCTGTGTCATCGTAGACACAGACCTGCGGTTTGAACGTTTCCTTTGTTTGATCTGTGGCAACACTTGCACCAAGTCTAGCTTCTGGTGCTGCTGTGTGCCCCCTGTGATCTCCTTTCACTTCATCTGTTACATTGCTACCTGGTTCCTTGTCATCTGTTTTGTTTTCCCGTGACTTCCTTAAGCACTCCTCCTTTTGCTCATCAGTCCTGTTTTCGGTGGTTGATGTTACAGTAGCTTTTTTGGCACTACTGTCTTTATCAGCTTTTACAGATGGTGGGATTCTTTGTTCCTGTGCAGTTTCCAGTTTGGATTTTGAATGATGCTGGTCTGAGACAGAGTGAGGTCCCTCTGAAGTAACACTGGATGTTGTTGTGCTCTTGACCTCTTTGCTGTGGGATCCGTCATGCAAACCTGCTGAAAAAGGAGAGGGAGGTTGTACTTTAATATGGGGATCAACAAAAAGAGCTAACTTTGAATCTTCTGTGGGTCTATTGAGCCCACATTCACTTTGCGAGAGCTTCTCACTTGTGGGCTCTAATGTTTCATAGCTGTCATCCCCTATTTTGGCATCTGCTGAGGGAAACAAATCTTTTCTAGAGTTCTTTTTGCTCTTCGCTTCTTGTTCCATTTCATCAAATGTTTTTATTTTGGCTGCCATCTTAAACATTTCTTCCTCTGGAGTGATTTTTCGCTTAGTTTCATAGCTGTCTGACGTGTCCTCTTCTTCTGGATCTTCAGGAATGACAGCCGGTTTGGATGGAACAGAGAGGAATGTATGGTCGGGGGGTCTGGGGTTTACCTCATAACTTACCTCTTCAGAGCTAGGAGTATCAGGGGAGAGGGGACTCTTACCGGAACTTGTCATCTGAGATGTCTGCTCACAACTGTCATCATCAGCACTAGCCTCATGGTCTCGAAGCAGCCTACCACGCAAAGCATCGTGAGGAAATTCTGTAGCTTTGGAGGCCTCTGGATGGCTAGAGGATTTACTAGGTGGATCTAGTGTTGATGGGAAGGAAGGGTGGGTTTTTTGCTCTACAGGGCTGTTTTCTAAGGAGTCATGAGGGGGTGATTCCTTGGTTGGGCTAGGTTCAATAGAGTCTGGGGACTTATGGGAGGAATTTTCTTCCATGAGAGGACTATCCTCTAGAGAGTCTCTGTGGCTTATTGTCAAAGAGTCGTCAGCTAATGGACTGAGAGCATCTGAGTCTTGTTTTAAAGGCAGCTCTAAGCTTTCATGAAGCTGAAAAGAGCATCTAGAAGCTGGAGAACCAATTAAAGGCAATGCTAGCTGACGATCAGGGCTCTCATCATCGCTAAGAAAAGTTTCTACAGTCTCTGAAATTCTCTTTGTAAGCTTCTGAGGTTTAGATGGCTTAGACTCACTCCTCCTAACAGATATGGACTCACTTGTAGTGTGGTCATCTGCAGCCCCGCTGGAAGAAACAGGGAGGGTCAATTCTGTAGATAGTTGGTCACCAGTGGCCCCTACACCAGAGTCTCCAGACTTCTCTGTGTCTTTATTTTCTTTTTTCACTGTTGTGGCAGCTGGTGCTGAAGCTGTAGAGGTCTGCTGTCCAGTTTTGGGAGAAAGACACAGACTTTCAGGACTTGTGCCTGGAGTGGCTAAACCCTCATGTTTGTAGCTGTCCTCAGAGCTCAGATGAGGGGTTCCATCTCCAGAACTAGCACTTAGTGAGTCTGCCACACCCTCATGCTTTAAGCTGTCAGAGCTGTCATCAAGGCCACCATTTCCAAAGTCTACAGTTTCAGTCAGCTCTGAAGGGGCAGCAGCAACTGACTTGGGTTCTCTCCCTCTGTCTTGCTGAGGGGTCTCTTTCTTGCGAGGCTTGGAATCCAAAGATACTTCTCGCTCTTGAGAAACACGTGAGGTTATTGCTTTGGTCATGGATTTTGACTGGATGGTTTCTGATTTTGTGGTTTTCTCTGATCTTGATGTAGTGGATGTTTTGAGCTCAAACAGCCCAGACTTTCTCTTTGAGGGGTCCTGCCCTGTTTGGAACGCTTGCATCAGTTCTTTGACTGACATGGTCTCCTCAAGTTTTTCAGATTCAGCTTTAGGGGATTTAGGGGGGGTCTGTTTTGTTTTCGGGCTTTCTTTGGCTTTGGGAGAGGCTTTGCTCATAACAGGCAATTGTGAAGGCTTGCTTCCAGTGACCTTTTTACTCTTTTGCTCTGCCTCTACTTTCTGTTGTAAAGCTTTTACTTTGTCCTTTATTGATCCAATGGGAGTTTCTTCAACCAATGGGGATACAGGCGATGCTGGAGCAGGGGCTGTAGGCACACTTAGAAGAGCAGCTGCCTCTGTTGATTCCTCTGCCTGCCCCTGGTCTTTCCCCTTCCTTCTGACTGGCTTTTTAACATCACCAGTGATTTTCTCGTGCACTTTGGTTGGAGTAGTTGGTTTTTCACTTTTGCGTAGTACTACATCAGTGAATCTTTCTTGAATGCCTGGTTCTTTTTTAGCTTTTACTTTGGAGGTTACCGGTGCATCCAGGAGGTATTCTTTAAGGTCACCACTGTCCTTTATGGCTTTAGGTCTGGGAGCCCCTCTGTTAGCTCTACTTTCACGTAAGACAGGCTCTTGAATCTCTAAAGCTGCCATCTTTTTGGCCTCTTCTATCTCACTGTCTGAGAGGAGAACCCACTCCTCTGCCATCCTAGCTGCTTTTGCTGCCTCCTCTGCCATCTCACCCTCATATGTTCCACTCCTCAGTATCTCACTGACTTTTTCTAGGTCCTCTTTGACTTTCTCTAAGTCCTTCTCCATTATTTCTAATGGTTCTCCAGGAACGTCCTCAGTCCCTTTCTCTAGACCACACCCTCCTAAGGAAGGGGATCTCTCTGTGGGGTCTGCAGTCAAGATGGCAGTCATTTTGATCAAATCTTGTTTCATCTCTGACACGTCGGATAGGAGGTCTGGCTCTCGAATCAGCTCTGATTTCAGGACTGATGACTCCGTCTCTTCATCTTCCATATGGAAGAAGAACAAGTAAGGAGTAAAGAAAACCAAAAATTCAAATGAAAGGAGACAGACATTGGAGAATGTGGTCAGGACAAGATTGGAGCACACTGCAGGGATCATAGGACAACAAATTCACAACGGGTTCTACATTAGGGTATCAGAGGAATTGGGCTTATACTTTCATATGTTTCTGGGGAACTCTGATAAAAGAAGGTCTAAATAATACTGATGGGAAAGGATATGAGCAGGAAATAACTTGCTTATACACTCAGCGCATCCACACTCACAAGACAAAACTATAAAACAAAAGTAGCATACATAAAAAAAACAAAAAAACAAAAAACTATACCAACAGTGAATGAAACAAGGCAACCAAGAAACCAACATGTACAAAGAAACATCGAAACATCTCAAGATTGCTCGGATGTATGACAAATGTCAATGTGATGAGAGGCGAAAATGACTTGAAAACAACTCTGAATACTAGTTGTCTATCAAAGAAAGCCAGTGATAACATACACAATACATGATTTGCCATTCTACTATAAAGCAGATCAATTACTTTCACAAAATCTAAAGAGGAAGGAGGATCTCAGGACTAGAGAGAAACATCTTGCAGGGAGGGACAGAATTTTAATTTCCTTTGCCCTCTAGTCTGTGTTTTGCCTAATTAAACATTTGAAATGTAACTGAAATGAAAACTGAAGTAACACAAAAACAGTGCACAAAACCATAGTCCAATGGTATTGTGATGGG
Organism: Toxotes lorentzi; assembly: GCA_037833715.1. Taxonomy (NCBI): domain Eukaryota; kingdom Metazoa; phylum Chordata; class Actinopteri; family Toxotidae; genus Toxotes; species Toxotes lorentzi. The sequence continues at coordinate 12,236,049 of JBBMJY010000016.1, forward strand.
ACACTCCAAAATCAAAGCACACCAACAAAAGAACAAATGAACTCCCATTGGCAAGCCACTGCGAATTATCATACAGACACACAAGCACACGCATACACATGTATGTAAGGCAAGTTATTTCCATGCAAAGCAAAGGGAAGTGCTTATGGAAAGGTCCTGGTGAGGAGTGAAAGGTGAAAACTCAGTGAAAACTTTAGTGCAGCCATTAAATCCGCAGTAAGAGGATACAGAGCTGATTGTTAATATGTCCCCATTCAATAATGTGGTGAGTTCTTTATCCATTTACTACTGCTACTGCGTTCAGTATCTGTATCGTCTATACTTAACACATATTAAATTTCTTACGAAAACACATACATGGAATTTTAATCAATAACATATCATTCATGTATGTACAGTACTTCTCATGTATAATACGAATTGTTTTATCATGGGATTCATTTAAATGTTCAGTTATATTGTATTTGCCAGTTTGTGTCATTTTCACATCGCCACATGGGACAAGGCAAGGAGGGTAGAAGGATTCCTACTGGATGAGGAGGTTGACTACTGTTGCTTTACCATCATACTACAGGACTACTGCTGGAGGGAAACTAATATTCTGGCCTCTAATTTCCTCGATCTGGGTGCTAGAGCAATCACTGACGCCCGGTTTCAGGAACTTAGCGCAAACGCAAGTGGGTGCGAGCAACTTCAAATTTGGGCGGCCAGAGGTGCAAGCACAACCCCAGCAAAGCATGTCACAGAGTGAGGAAGAGGAAGGTAGCATCAGCAGGAGGAGTCCAGGTGGGCTTCAGTGATGACACATCAGCTCCTCTTATTTAAAAGTTGCTCTCATTCCCTTCCTGCTGCTACTTGTATATAATGGCTACTGTACTAACTGTGAAATAAGCAGTGCGGTATGCAGAAATCAAAATATGCTAAACTACAAAAATCTTTTGCTTTTTGTTCTGGCTCTGGTAGTCTGAGCAGGTCAAAATGCTAGCACTTTTAAGCCAAAACAAGTAGCCAAATTGCTTTGCGCTACGTGAGTTGTATAAACACCCCAGTGTTCCGAACTGTGTCGCTCCATCCACCTCGACACAAATGGCATTGTGACACTTCTTAGCACTACTGCTGACTTTTGGGCCAGCGCAAAAAAATTAGAGGCCACTGTCACATCAACATCACCACAGTATGAATGAGCTTCATTTTCATGTACATACGTAGATGGCAGTGTTTAACTCTTTCTCCGTATGTCCCATCTCAAATTGTGAAGGGGAAAGAGTCAAATTGGCGACATTGAGGCGGGTGTGAAATCCGAAAACAAACAAAGGAAAGTAAAAAGTGAAGTTAAGCCTCTGGAGAAACATAACGCTGACATGGGGAGGTGCAGGTAAGACCTTTTTGTTTGTGTGACAAGACAAAAAAACATGAAACTTAAAGGGCTTTGATAAGATGTATAAGATGTATATGGCCTACAGTTCAGCTGATGGTGAAGCTGGGTGTGTCAGTGTATCAGTCCGGTTATTCCTCTGCACACTATGTGCAACTACATTAGTCTTGCATGTATCACCCATTCAATGTAAGTGCTATTGTTATATTGATTGACTGATTAATAAAAACATGCAGTATTATTATAGAATAGTAACTATTTTATATATATGTAAATTCTTACATTTCTCGAGAGTTCTGCTGGTCTGGAAGAAAATATGGAAAAAGGATCACAGTTAGTCTTTTATCATAAGTTGCATATGCCAAATATTTTAAAACTACTACTACTAAGAACACACAGCACACACGAAACACAACATGAAGAATGAGCTACGCCACTGATGAATCACAGTTGAATCTACTGTAAAATACTTGTCCTATGTTTAGTCCAGATGCTAGGACACGATCGTTCAGCAGAGCTAGTTAGTAGAGGATGGCGGGGGGGGGGGGGGGGCTGCTTTTCCCTCTTCCTCTTGGTCTGAATCGGACTCCTTTTGGGAGCAAGAAGCAGCGAGAAGCAGAAAGATGTACAGATAGAAACAACAGAAACATTAAAGGGAGAAGGAAAAAAAAAGACAGGGCAATGTATGGTTACCACAGGAACGAAGACAACAGGTCAGTGTGACGTCAGCGAGAGTCAAAGTGGTCTTCAAAGCTGCATTAGGCAAAGAGTTTCAATCTGAAAAGGCTCAATCTGAATCTCGTTAGTCTGAATCACTCTATTCTCTCTAGATCTTTTTTTTTCCTGTCTCTTGATCCTTCTGCATAAAGCCATTTAAATCCACTCTATTTAGATTATTTCTGATCTGATTATAGACCTGTAGTGTTCCTTAGTAAAGCCTTGAAGCTGGTTCACTGGGGAGAAAGTTCAGTTTCAAAGTATAGAAGTAACTATAAAGCTGCTCATAGCATTAGCACAGTCTGCTACTTGAGATGTCAAACATTTCAATAGGAATCAAGAATTTCTACTTGGCGTTATTGAATAAGAAAATAATTGGTGTTACTGGAGTAATTGAGAAGCAGGAAATTAGTATGTTTCACAGAGGTACAGTGAAAAATAGGCTCAGGATTGCAGTACGGTGCAGCAGCAACCAGGGCAGTTAATTATAGTGCAACAGCTAGTTTTACTTACAAGACCTGTTAAGATATGCTACAGACAGTCTCCTCTGTTGTTGAGGGCAATAACAGTGTGGTATCCTCACCTTGCAGTATGATGGGAGGGTGATGTTGAGGTTGCATATGGCATTCTGGGTGAGTGACCTGTAGTTCCTGGGTTCTTTCATAAAGGACAGACGGCCACACGGCTCCTGAGTGTTGTCTCTGATCTGCGACGGCCGAGCAGTTCAACATTAGTCAGTTGTTTAATCAGGGAAAAGTCACTGTTATATGCAACAAATGAATATGAAGAATTTTGTCTGCGGCTGCATTAAAGGGCTTGTTGAAGTGTACGATGAACAAACAGCGCTCACTTTGATGAAGAGTGCTAGTCTGTTCTCCTTAAAGGCGTAAAAACTGAAGAGATGATGCTGGCCACTTTTGGTGAGGGGTACGAGGTTTCCAAAGCAGTCTGCATAGATAGGTTTGCCTTCCAGGACCTGAGGAAAATAACAGGCAGATAAGTACAGCTGCTAAATAACAACATATATCGATCTTTTTCACCTCCCTGCTCAGGCTTAGTTTAGGATTTGATACACTTGATGGTCTTTAATCCGTCTTTTCAGTAAAGGTCTGTGGTTGGTGTGACGTTCCTCCGCCGCTCCCCGTTCTCACCTCTACGTCTCGGCTGCGTGCCACCTCTGTGAAGTTCTCCTGCTGCTCCAGCGTTTTATCGATTTTGTCGTCAGTCATGCAGAAGCAGCGCAATCGGGCCTCAATGGGGTCGTGGGTCTTGGCGAATATGACGAACTTGGCCATGTAAGGGACACAGATGATCTCCCGGTACACCTGAGAGGAGAAGTTAACAGATTCCTGGACTTGTCGACAGTCTATGAGCCAGAACCTAGAACCCGGAAGGGGATCAGAGAGAACCAGTGAGGTTAGGTGTCTGCTGGCTGCTACATCTGCGTCACTTTAAAACAGCAGCAAATTATTTTTTTGTGTTACCTTGCAGACACATTGGTGGTAAAGGAGACACAGTCATTAATAAATGTTAATGGGGTGGTTCCTGTTATGTCCTCCCATTGGGCTGGTGTTGTTCCACCTGCACAAGGACACAAACGTGTGATTGACATATTAGAATGTGTCTCTGGTTGTGTCTTTGTTGGATCTATTCACAGATTCGTGTGTGTTCTCTGACCAGTGATACTACAAAGCAGTCGTAAGGTGGGGGTGTCCCCTCCGAAGCCATTCAGGACCGGGTCAGAGTTGCTCTTGGGTACGGGGATGGTCATAGTGATGGGTTTATGGAACTTCCTCCTGCGGGGCTCCAGGGTGACGATGGGGCTGAAGGTGGCCTTGTTTCCCAGGATCTTCCTCACTACGTCTGTATTCACTGGCTGGGCCTGGAAGAGTAGGCAGTGTATACAATGACTGCAATAATGGTGAGTCCCAGGTAAATGTACATACTGAGTATTTTGTCATTTACCTGCAGTCCAACCCTGATCCTCTTGGTGAGGGCCCCCTCAGGAAAAACTGCCTGCACTTGGGGCACTACAGTGCTGCTCAGGATACCTCCCTCTGGACCAATCAGATTACTATCCTGCTTGATGCGCGACACCACCGCAAAGTATTGTGGAAAATCTCTGGTGATGATGCGGCAAATGCGTTTCCTCTCCAGCTCCTCCGGCGTGTCCAACTCTGGAGGGGGGAAGCAGAGGACGGCGGTCAGAGACATTAACGTTAGGATGTTTTGCATGCACGTCTACTGGTTCAGCATCAGAGACCGACCCTCATCCATGCCGTTGAGTATCTGGTTGAGCTCCTCCTGGGTGTGTTCACAGTGGTGCTCCTTCCAGCTCTCTCCCGTCTCACTCCTCAGTATCACCAGCTCCCTCTCTTTCCCCCGCAGGGCAGCGAAGTGGGGGATCTCCACGATCACAGGACTGGAGGGTTAGAGGGCAGGTAGTGTGAGCCAGTCCCAGCACAGAGTTTGATGGAAGATTAACAGTGTGTGTTTGTGTACCTGTGGGAATGTGTGTAATTCACAGTCTTGAAGTCTTGATCTAATTTACTGGGACTTGGTCGAGACCATTATTCATTGCTGACCTTAGATTTTCTTGTTAAAAGGGACATTGTTTCTCTACACTGTTACTAGTTGGTATTGTTTTTACTTTGTGAGTCTATGTGTGTGTCATCATGGCAAAACGTGGGCCTAAAGAGACCTACTGCAGCAGGGTCTACCACAGACGTGGTCTTGTGTTCTTTGGCAGGTCTTTATATGTCTGTCAACAGATTTTGTCACTGACAGCATCACAACGGCAAAAGATGCAGTCATGAAACTTTGGGCAGTATTTTCAGCCTGTCACTGTCTGCAGAGGGTGAATTAGCCTACATGAGGAAAGTGTTTGTGTGGATTGTTTATGTTTAATCCTTGTGCTTTAAAGTGTGTCTTTAATACTTACCTGATGTGCATAATCACAACAAGCTAGCTACAACACACATCTATAAGAAGCATGCTACATTTAAGTACAATCCATCATGGGACAAACACAGCTAATAAAGCAGGACTGCTGATCTTTTCATGTGATATTTTAAATGGTTCTTTGGCCTAATAGTACATGATAATATTTTTGCCACACTACATTTTAAAATATGCTATTTTTTAAATTATGAGCACACAAGACTGTCTTTGCAATTTGTGGTTTATAGATATTTATCCCATCATTTTGGGAATTTAGCCTGTTGGTCAAGTTAACATTTACATGACAGGAAGAAAAAAACAAAGCCAACCACCAAACCACACCACGTAAGTCGAATTTCATCTAGTTCCCTACGTACTCCCCTACGTACTCACAGGCCACACAACCATTTAAATTTCACACAAAAATGAAAAACAAAAACAACAACACACACATTTATCAAGAAATCAGGAAGCATGAAAACATAAAGACAGAGATGGGAAAGGCTAAGCAGAAGAGCAAAGTAATGTAACAGCAATGTGATGTCTAGAGGGTAATAAGTATGAAACGGTATAAGACAATAGCATGACAACACAATAATGTATGGACAAAATAACATCAGATGGAAGGGTTTGACACTGAGACCGGCATCCATGAATTGTTTCATATGCACAACCGTTGATATTTTTTTTTTCCACCCTACCCGAGGAATTTTGTCCCCGGCGGGCCGAGCTGGAGGATTCTGCTAACCAGACTCTCTCCCTCATTAAGAGGTGGAGGGGCACTGGGGAGGTGAAGTTTACTGTGTGATCGACCGAGCGTCCATACGCAGCAGTGAGGGAGAAAGAGCACACACAATGTTTCGGTTTGGGTGCAAAATAGAAAACCTTGGGGACTAATGTGAGGTACTTGATTGTGATTATCACAATTTGTAGTTGCACGTCAATGGAGACCAAAAGTGTCCAAAATTCAATTTAAAAATAAATAAATAACAGAAATTCATGTGAAATAATCCAATAAATTTCAAAAATGTAGCTTGCTTTGAAATTTTATTTCACCCGTCAATTTCTTTTTTTTATTTTTTTATTTCATGACAGCATTTTTTCCCAATCATCCCGATCATTTCATTTCATAATCGGGGGAGAGCCAGTTATTAGTTGGCTCCTTTTTCAGTGCATAATTGTGGAAAGAAGTAGGAGGAAATACAATTTCACAATAATGAGCACAGTTTTATAAATTTATTGGATGTTTCATGATTTTAATTTAATATGTTATATATATTTTTCTGTATTTTTTCATTGAATCATTTATTATTACTTTAACTTTGAACACATTAGGTCTCTGTACATGTTGAAGTTTTTGATGGCCAGAAAAGGACATTTCTTTAGTTACAAATATGCTGTTACCTGTTCTTGTTGCCAAGCAACACACCATTTACATTCATAACAGGACCAATCACCATGAGGCAAAGTGAGGCATGTTTTTTGTTCTGGACTGTGGAGTTAAATGCTCAGAGAGATGATATAAATAATAACAAGAGGAACATATCTCAGTAGTTTTGGTCAGGGAGAACCTCAGTGATGGACAGATAATGGATAACTGGATGATGGGTAATTAAGGGCCAAAGCATAATATACTGACAAACTCAAAACTGCTATACAATCTCCAACATTACCAGCAGAGGGCAGAATCTGAGGCAACATATCAAATCAATCATGGTGCAATAAACAGGAGGCGGAGTTTATTGGAAAGGCTTTTGCATTACGGGTTTGGGAAAAGGTTAAAAAGAGTTAGACTGCAGCTGTTATGAAAGAAAACAGGACATGCTGAAGAGCAAAGATTAACAGATCCCTGGCGCTGGGAGAAAGCAAGAGCAGATACGGGAACAGTTTTAGTAAGGCAGAGGCAGGGGGAAATTAATCTGGGGGGAAAAAAGGGCAGCAAGTTGTAAGCTTCTCATTAACAGGATATGAATCAACCAACAGGCTGAATGTAGAGGTAGCGGTAACTCCTCTTCCTGTCCTAATAAAGATCTCTCTTATACTGCATCTTTAACAGATATAAACACTTTTTAAATTCCATTTTCTAATTTAAATTCTTTGTTTCGCGTCTGCATGTTTGGTTTTTTGGTACTTTTTTTTTCAACCTCTCCATTTTCAGTCCTCTACATTTTCTAACTACCAACTCATTCACTCATTCATTCCATCATGACGATGGAACGAATGAACGCCTGTCCTGTAGCCTTACCCGAGGAACTGGGCTCCTGAGGGCCCCACCTCGATGAGCCTACTAGCCAGGCCTTCACCCTCAACCATCGGGGGCATGGTAGCCAGACGGTGCCTCTTCACCAGCCGGCACGTCACCCGCGTGGGCGCGCTGCACTTCCTGGGTGGGATGATGATGCGCAGGCCATTGTGCCGGCAACCGCGCATGGCTCCGCCCCTGGCATCCACCATGAAGCTGACCAGGAAGCTGGAGTGGAACAGGAAGTGGTACCAGAAATTAGAGACATATATCACTATGTCCCATTAAGTGATGAGAATGTAGACACCAAAGCTACATGGTAGATTTTTGAAAACCATGCGACACTGCTGAAAGCTCCAACCGAGGCAAGCGGATGGACTTTGAGCGGAGGTTATTTTGACAATGACATTTTAAGCATTTTAAAGTTTCAAATATTTCGGTGTCAGTTTTCTCAGCACTGAATGGAGAAGAAACAACAGTTACAATTTTAATCCAACTCTTTTTTCACTTCGGAGACTCTTTGTCGTCACTCCCCATGCAAAGTGGCAAATACTGTATGTGCATGGATGAGGGAGGTGGGGGTGGAGTGGAGGGGTGTATGGGTGCGATGCGGCTACATTACAGTATGATACCATACCAAATTCTAACATGACTGTCCCTGTGGAGCGGCTTCAACACATCAAACACAACGATGATTAAAACACAGAAAAGTGTCAAGATAACAAGTACAACTGTTAGGAGACACAGACCGCTGTCCTCCACTGCTGTGGCTTTGTTTTCTTTTTGTAACTTTTCTGATTGACAGACAGTATATCAGTCAGGACGTACTCTGCTTCATGAGGTGATTGTCCTGTGTTTTGTACAATAACATGCTGAATCTTTTTTTATTGGCAAAGTGTTCTTCCGACTAAAATGGAGCACTGGTGGGTATGTTAGTGGAGACGCACAATTCACAAGACATAGCGTCAAACATGTCAACAAACATGTCCCCAACTTTCACCACCTCGTGTTATTATGAGCTGTGTGTTTTTTTCCCATGATATCCACAATTTAAGGTTCGTTCTCCTTAACTTGCCGGATCACATAGACACCATATTGTGGCCTGGTGAACCCGATGGTGACAGATACATGAGGCAGCGCTGGTTAAGGACAGTAACGTACACAAACACCTCTCCAGCGGGAGAGCACACTGTGACGGGAGGAAGAGAATGATGAAGATGAGGAGGAGCATGATGTTAAACCAAAGGTGCAGAAGGTCACCTGCTGTGGTCTCCATGATCATGGCACGGAGAGGAATGGCTAAAAACAACAACCACAGAAATCAGACAGAAAAGGAATCAAAGGTCAACCAGAGCCAAGTGAGAGAAAGAGGAAACCCAGAGAGGGAAAACTGAGCAGGCATGAGACTTGTTGAGGAAAACACTGAGCGATTATGACTATGAGTATCAACCCCATACACTCCTGACCTGTATTTCCATTCATAGGCATAACCATGGACTTACTACTATACTCCTCCTGACTCCCAATAATCAAAATAAGAAATACAATTGTGTACAATAATTATACAAAGTGTTTCACAAGCTAGAGGAAAAAGTAGAACTTCCAGCAGCTGCCAAGTGAGAAGAAGAATTAAGAATTACTAGAATTAAATGTAATCAACCACTTGAAACATACTAGCAGCTCTGTTCTCAGGGCATTGATAAAACTGAATGTATGCATATTCATGAAACAGTCGCACATTTAGAGTTATTTGATTATCCAGTGTGACTGTACCTACCCGGAGTGGATGGGGCTGGAGGACAAAGCCACATTGTCTAGGTTCTCCGTTCCCCAGCTCAGTCTGTATGAGTCCCTCTCACTCTCCCTGGCAAGCAACGAAACCTGGAATCCAACAAAGAAGCTGCTATTGTAGAGAAACCAGTAATTACTGCATGGAGCAGTCATATATTAATAACACAATTTAGAAATAATCCATGAAAAAAATAAAATAAATAAATAAATAAAAGTACAGAATTATTAGCAAAACAAATGTACTGAGCATATCAAAGTAGAAGTACTCACTATGTACTGTAGAATGGCTCCGATCAGTGTTATAGCATTAGATCATATTATTAAACTACTGGATCAGTATTACAGTACATATATTTGTACTTAAGTACTTACTTGGTGGCTGGTGAGCATCTCATCCATCATGCCTTCATGTTTGGGGGAGTAGTAGCTGTGGTGGGTGGGGGTGAAGGACCTGTCTGAACTGCAGCAGAGAAGGAGAAAGCAGTGAAGCCAGCGATGCTCAGTGGTCACGACAATTACAGAGATCACAGGAGGGCAGGAAACTAATGTGGTCCACACTTTAAAGCTCATTTCCCGTTTCAGGAATAAGGATAAAAAGAAGCTGACTAACAATTATCACAGCTAGTTGATGTGGATATGAATTACTTTCCTACCCTGGATCTCATGACTTGAATGAACTTAGGGAACAATAATGTAATCAAATGAATGGATTCATTACACACAAACAGGGTTTAGGGCTGGGTGTCACTTAGTCCTGTTTTAATACAAACGACCATTTAAAATGAGGAAATATCTCCTTGAAAAAAAGTAGAAATCATTTATTAAAAATAAAAAAGTTCAATACAGACTCAGAGAGACTGTTAAACTGGTCATTACACTAGTGCTGAAGATTTAAAAGGCCAGATATTTGGCCAGCGTCAGCACATACCTCTGCATTCGACTATGGAGGCATGACAAGGGAGACCAACGATGAAGAATGAGCAGGAGAGGTCGCAAAACACACACACAAATATACAGACACAGGCAGTTAGTGGTTGAGTTTATCGACCTCAAGAGGAAAGGTTTTTATCAGTACACACAGATACACACACACTGATTCATGATAAAGTTAGAACCAATGTCCACAGCAGAGATTAAATTAGTGAATATACCAAAAATTAAAAACAGGTAAAGGTGACTGTGTCTGATGTACCTGTCAGTGCGTCCTCCCTCCAGGCTGAAGCGGAGGTAGTTCATTCCATCCAAGTACTGCCCGGGAAGGGAGTCGTCACCCAGCTCCCTGAGGTCCTCGGCCCTCAGATACTCCCCTCCATCACCTGTCATCGTGTCATCACCTTGAGACAGAGCAGAGATGGTTAGAGGTGAATTCTTGAATGAAGGAGAAAAGAAGCTCATTACTCCCTTTGCGTTCAAGTAAGCTCTGTTTTCTCACTCTAAGCATACTCAATCTGCTGATGAAGACTATGAAATATGATTGAAAGCCACTTCCAAAAAAAAAAAGATTATTCTGTAGAACTAACTGAAAATAACTTTTCTCTTGTTTCCTCTATATCTTCAAACAGATGCATCTTACAACAACATTCTCAACATGGCCTTGTTTTCTCATAGCATGGCCTCATAGTGATAAAGCTCTAACGGCTGTTCCACTAGTGTACAGCAGGGGTCAGCATCACTAACGGCTGCAGGCTTAACCTGGGCCAAAATACTATAGTTTCATCATATGGAGCTTCTGTGGCACAGTAAGGCTTCCACTCTCAGACTTTAAATAAATAAAAAAATACAATATATCTCAGTGTGACCATTGTACCACCAGTAAGCACCAGTAATTAAAAAAATAAAAAATAAAAAATCCAAAGCATATTTTTAATTCTTGATTCATTCATGTATAAAAAAAGCCCCACGACATGGCATTCAGCTAACGAAGTTTATTGTTTCGTATAGTAATGAAAAACTACCTTTATATATGGGTTAGTTTTAGCAATTCAAGCCTGAGAGTGTAGTGCACGAGGCTGTAGCCATGTGATATCGTAATAAACGCAGGAGTTGTAGCTGACTTTGGCCCAGGTCTGGCAGAAAGCGTTATGCTAGGTCAGCAGAACAAGTGACAAACATACTGTAGTTAGACAGGGATGTTCTGGTGCCAGTAGTATACTGGCTACCTGGAGAGGGAAGAGCGTAAGAAGGAGATAAAGCAAGTTTTTGAATTAAAAATATAATTCATGTTCTCACTCCCTCAAATTAGGTCACCAGGCTATCAACTGAATCTTTCAATGCTAACGCTAATGCTAAGACCCTCTTGATAGAGCTAATAAGAGCAGAGACTGGTGGGATTCGTTTAGCAGCATTCCAAGGAATTAGTATTTCCTAGTGTGTTCTTATGGGATTAAAAATAAGCTTTGAAGTGACAGTACACAGGGGAAAGGACCCCAAATGCAGGCACACTAGGAGGACTGATAAGTGACAATGGCTTTTAATAAAAAAAAAATTAAAAAAAAGAAAAGAAGAAAGAAAGACGCTGGTATAAAAGTTTGTGAGGCCAGGAAACAAAACACAGGCTACTCAAAGGAAAACTAAAGGATTCTTACTTGGGGCAAAAAGGCACAGAGTTAAGTCCACAGGAAAAAAACAAGGGGCAAACACAGGAGGCAAACTCAGGCAGGACAATTGACAAACTGACAAGGGACAACAACAGGACTTAAATACACTGAGGGTAACTGGCAACAGGTGATCCTCATTAGGGCGGGGCAGACAATCAACTAAGACAGGTGGAAAAAAAAAAAAGAAAGACAAAGACAGGAAGCAAATTGGCCACAGATACACAGGGAACAAGATTTCAAAATAAAACAATACTGAAATACTGAACAAAACTCAAGAAACCAAAACAAGAGTCCACATAGAGTCCAAAAGGGGTTCAAACACGGTCACCAAGGGGCTGATCACAACAATTCCCTCCCATTGTCATTTTTTTACACTTCTTTTTATGTACAAACTACGCAAAAGACATACAGCGTGTATAGTAGACACATTGTATGCTAGCTGTTTCCCTCTGCCTCCACTCTTTATGCTAAGCATATTTCCCAAAATGTTGAACCACTCCTTTAAATATACATCAAGAACCTATGTGTACAGACACTTCGAGCCACTTCACTATGACGACGCTCATGAAGGTAATATTTTTATTATATCCACTCCCCTGATCTCTAACCACTGTCTCTGTGTCACTGGTCTTCAGATATCATGGTAGAATATCAGCGGTTAGTATTGTGGCATCCTGACACGCAGCAGTTACTACAGGCTCATTCATCATGCATAACACACTCCCCCCACCCCCGGGGGTAAAATCAGCACAGCAAGTCCTCACAACAAAGCACCGTGCCGAATACCTTCCTCGTCCATGGGGTCGTCTGACATATCATCATCATCATCAATGGTTTTCAGTGCTGAGGGTGGACAGCACAGTCACTCACTGCGGACACTGAGCAACATTTCCTGATGAATCTGAGTTTAATATTTCTATCTCCATGTCCACCAGTTAGCTTCTAAACGTGTGCTGTGGACGTGGTGTCCAGTGGGCCTGTGGGCCTGTGGCGTGCAACATGACTCACCCTCCTCATCTGATACATCCAGTACTTCAGTCATGGTCTCTGGCACGTTCAGCTTGTGTTTCTCTGTCACCGTCTGGTAGCATGAGAGGACACGAGTCCCATTAACCACAGTTCACACAAAGTCACGTTAATCACGTCCCTTAAATGACTGCAGTTCAAAGAACACACAAGTGGTGTTCGGTGTCCACTGATGGAGCATTATCGTCCGGAAATGAGGAGGCAGAGAGGAGATTTTAACTTGAGGTCAGTTAAATGTTGTGGGTGTGTGCGCGACGTACCGTTGTGGTGGTGATGATCTCCTCTGTGACGACCCTCAGTGTGTCCACCACAGAGATGTAGCCCAGCCTCCGAGCAATACCCAGAGCAGTGTTACCATTCTGGACAAGGGAAGAGGGAAAGAAAAAAAAAAAAGAAGTGAATGAGATGTGAGTGTCTGCGTGTGTGCTTGGATTTGTGTGGATGAGTGTTTACACACCACAGTGATCGCGTTGGGCTTGGCACCGTATTGCAGCAGAACGTTAATGATGTGTGTGTTGCCCTGCTGGGCTGCCTGGTGAAGGGGAGTGTATCCATTCTGGGAAGGAAAAAAAGAAATACTGAAACGTAAAAAATGAATCAGGACTTTTTTACAGATCAAACCAAAACTATTATTAATAATAATAATACATATGAAGCTGCTGTAGCTTGATTATCTGAGAGCTATAACAATTTGAATCTCTAGCTTCAGTACCTTGGTCTTGGCGTTGACACTTGCTCCGTTCTGAAGCAGGAAGTTGACCATCTTGGCGTTACCATAGTGACATGCTACAATCAGCGGGGTGTATCCCAACTGGAAAACAATAACAGTAAATGATTAAGGTAACCAATGAGACAAAGCAAACAAAATACAACACTTGCCTGTTTGGAGAAACGCTGTAAAAAATACTGTTACTGAACATGATAAATTTAGCAGGGCGGGACACGATTTTTAAAAATATTAAAGCCAGAAGGCGTGAAGCCGCATGCAGAACATGAAAACAGTATGACTGTGCATACTTTGGTCTGCTGGTCGAGGTTGGCTCCGTTTCTGGCGAGGATCTCTGCAACAGTCACTTTGTCTTCCTGGGCTGCCAGATGGAGGGCAGTCAGGCCACTCTGCATGAGGAACACACAGTTACTACATTCACAGTCAGATTCCGACCATGTTCTGTCCACCCTTTGTTCTTCAAGAACATCATGTAGCTAATCTGACACTGTGAAGAAGAAGCTTGGGTACGATTTCATTACTTGATTGATGGGGTGATTAAAGCTATTTGGACTTGAAACACTCTCATACTATGTCATATAAGCATTTTAATTAATACAGTTTCCCCCTCTACAGTACCTTGGTGGGGACGTTGACCTGGGCTCCCTTGCTTATGAGTAGGGCAGCCACGTCAGCGTGGCCCTCCTGGGAGGCCAGATGGAGCGGAGTGACCCCCTGCTTGGTCAGGATGTTGGTTTCGGCTCCGTACTGCAACAGAACTGTGGCGATTTCCATCTGGTTCTTCTTAGCCGCGATGTGGAGAGGAGTGTAGCCATTCTGTGTTATGAGGACAGGGGACAGAAGCTGGTGTCACGGCGGAAAGTTAAATGCTTATTTACTTTTAGTTACTGAGCCAAAAAGTGAAGTATATGATGATTATAAGGAAAGATATGACAATATAATGAACGTCCTTCTGTAAGACTTCTATACAGATTTATGGTTCTCCTCTGAGAAGACGTGTTAAGATGGCGTAGAACATCTTCACATCTTAAACGTCTGGGCGTCTACCGTGGACTCTCACCTTGGCCATGGTGTGGGGGGACGCTCCTTTGTCCAAGAGCAGGAGCGCAACCTTCTGGTTATCGTAATGTGCCGCGACGTGGAGCGGGGTGAGGCCGTTCTGTGAGGGACGCACGGTGAGCGCACATGAATGAAACAGCAGTTAGTGCAGCGTGAAGCCATTAACAGCGCGTACGCACAGAGCTGATAGTATGTGTTAAAGGGGATAAGACTGCAGGTTGAGATGAATCAGAGTTATATTAGACAGCAAAAGCTGCAAGAATCACTGGGTGGGTCCTTAATATGACGCAAAGAAGAAAATATTTAAAGGGAAAAAAAATCAGGAATCTTGATGTAAAAAAGGTTTCTGTTATCTGTTTTATGTTTTCTGGAATAAATCATAGTTAATCCAAACAAAGGAATGACTGATTTCATTCAGACTAGGCTTACCGGTGCTCTTGTAGCCAATTTAACCTCAATACAGAAAAATAGCAACACACCATTTAAATGAACAGGTTTTTACATTTACATTTAGTTCACTGAAACATCTACTACAACTATAAATAAAGAGACATGATTCCCCTTTATCACACTGTGCAGTGCATCTCTACTTTACACTCGATTGTACAGTAAAAACTACACAGATAAATATTTAATAGAAACAGTTAGTGAATACCTTCCCAGCAGAATCAGATGGAGCGCGACGCTGCAGCAGAAGTTTGGCTACATCCAGGCTTCCGTACTTGGAGGCCACATGCAGGGGAGTGAAACCTTTCTGTAAACAACCAGAGAAGGAAAGAAAGAAATGTGTGAATCCAGGATATATCAACACACATGCTAACTCAGTCCAGCTTCATCC
>JBBMJY010000016.1:12251454-12297593 GCA_037833715.1 Toxotes lorentzi
ATATATAAATTTATGTCTGTTTTCATCACAAACAGATATATTTAAATAGAAGAATAACACATCAGCCAGTATGAGGCTTAATGGCAAAACAAACAAGAACACCTGGCCTGCCGACACGCTGATGCAATTCTAGGTAACCTAAGAACAAAAATATGAGATTGAGTCGTTTCACTTGAACTGCATTTCACATCAAAGCCAGCAGAGGGTGCACTTTGACTGTTTTAAATATACTGAACCAGTCTGGGGCTGACAGAAACCACATGACCAGCGTGTTTATGGCCCAGCCCTGCCCATGGAGGGAGTCGTCCTTTGTTTGTCAAACCCTGGATTATATCTAATGTAATGGGTGTTTGGACAAAACAGAGAAAAAAGATGGAGAGCGGAAAGATGGAGCGGAGGGGGGAGGGTTTTCTAAGATTGACAGATGGAATAAAAACTGTATTCGAGACAAATCAAGGGTACCGAATGTTCTGAACGCGCTTGTGTGGACGGAGGGTGTTACACTTGCATGGCAACAACTTTCCCTGGTTTGGTTTCTGTAGCGACAGCCACACCCTTCCTCCGCAGACAGAAGCCAGGGAGAGAGACATCAAGAGAGAACAGAAGCACCGAACCCTGACGAATACTGCAGCACACCGTGCTCTGTCTCCCCTTTCATCCCGTATGAATAAATTAAAGGACCAATCTGTCCCAGACTGGGTGCAGAAAGTGACGATCTCTGGCGTGTAGCCTCCACTGGCAAACACCTCCACGACGATGATGATAAATCACTCGCTTGTGTTCGGGGCTTCATGCACAATTCAAAGGAAAGCAGCGGCTTTACAGGTTCATCAATCATTCATGAAAACTGGGTCAAACAGACAGAGACCTGCCGATACAGACATACTGTAACCTCCTCATCTCAGGCTTCATGAGATCATGACATAGGTCATATCTAGATACGGCCTATGTCATATAATACGTGATATTACAGCACACTGTGTTATTATCTGTAAATAAGTATAAATATACATATATAAATCCACAATTGTGTTCATGAGAGGGTGGAGGATGGGGGGGGCGCATCAGCCTCTGAAAACTGTTTTAGGATTTAGTGTGTGTTCAAATGGTCAAACTCAAACTTGCATGTTGACACAAATACGTGGCTTCTCCACCCACCTTGGTGGCCAGCGAGTGTGAAGCCCCGGCCTCCAGCAGCACGGAGGCCGTCTCCACCTGCCCCTCCCTGGCAGAGATATGGAGGGGGGTGTAGCCGTTGGTTGTGGCAGCATCAGGATGGGCCATGTGCTGCAGCAGCAGCTGGACAATCTCTGTTTTTCCCAGACGGGATGCGATATGGAGGGGAGTCTGGTCCTCCTAAGCATGATACAGAGAATGAACACTTTATACATTAAAAAAAAAAAAATAGTAGCTTATTCTGGATAGAGGCAAAATCCCAAAGTAAAAAGTGCTCCTATAGATGACAGTAGTCTCACCCTCGCTCTGGCATCCACCATTGCTCCGTTCCTCAGCAAACATCGAACCACCTCCACCTGACCCGCTCTGGCTGCCATGTGTAGCGCTGTTTCTCCACGCTGCACACACATCATACAGCATCACATGGGTCAGCAGAGTCAACACGCACGCATTCAACGGAAAACACGCACATATTGAAACTAACGCATCGCTTTAATAATATTTTCAGACACGCTGTCTCCTTTAAAAGTAACTAAATTACTTGAGAATACGTAATTGCCCTCCTGCTCTCTGATTGGATCGTTCCCCATGACTCACAATGTTGCTGACGTCGGGCGAGGCTCCGTTCTGCAGCAGCAGCAGAACAATGTTCAGGTGACCCATGAAGGCTGCCACGTGAATGGGAGTCAAACCGGACTGGTCACAGGGAGGGAGGTAGAAGATGGAGCATGGGATAAAATGTCAGAGACACCGTGTAACTTTTGAAATAGGAAGTAACACAAACTTCAAGAAATGAATTAGCAACGAAACACACACTCGTTCATTTGAATACACTCAGGGGTTTTGCAGCTACAGCTTTACTAATGTTAGCTAATGTTAGCAAACTTTACCTGGTAACTATATGACTCTTCTTTATTTATTCTACTGTTAGTTTCCTGTATTTACTTTTGTCTAGACTTTCTATTACATTGTGGTCCAGCCAGACGTATGATAACAACTCGACTCCAGGGAGTGGGTCCAGGGAATGCTGAACATTATACTGTATGTGAAGTACCTCTGTGATGGCCTGGATGGAGGCTCCATACTTGACCAGCAGCTCCATCACCTTTACACGGTTCTTCTTACAGGCTATGTGCAGGGGAGTGAAGCCATTCTGTAGAGGAAACATCACACACACACATACAGCCAGGACGCAGTCATAGGCTTTATGTAGCTAGATTCAATTAGTCTTTTTTCAATCTCAAATATATTTGAGGATCATTACAGTTACACAATATCCTTTCATCGTACCAGTGCCCTGGCGTTGGGGTTGGCCCTCTTGTCCAGCAGCAGTTTGGTGACTCTGTAGTGGCCGCAGTGTGCTGCCACATGCAGCGCTGTCAGGTAGTCCAATGTGACATCATCAACAGGCGCCTTGTGCTGCAGTAGATGTTTGACACATTCAACGTGGTCCCCTTGTGCCGCCATGTGGAGAGGAGACAGCCCGTTCTGAAAGCGAGAGAGACGTCATTTAGTTTGATGGAGATAAAAGGGAGGTTCAAGACCAGTGAATGCAGAATCAAAAGACAAGAAGAAACCTTCTGTTAGATTTGTGTTTTTTTTTTCCCCAAAATGTCAGACTGTTCCTTTAAATAGTTCCTGACTGCACTATGAAGAGGTGACAGTCACTGTAAGCCTGATTCACCTTGGTCCTGGCCAGTAAGGGTGCTCCTCTCTCCAGCAGCAGCTCCACAGCTGTATCATGTCCACTCCGAGCTGCACAGTGGAGGGGAGTGAGACCATCCTACACAGAGAGAGAGAGAGAGAAATTTATTGATAGGAATTCAACACATATAGACACTGACCTGACTAGAAGCTAAACCACCATTGGGTGGTTTCATTTTCCTCAACCTCAGCCTCTAGACCTCAACAGGCTGGATGCTGATGGCTCTGAATCAAATATAGCTAATAACCATGTCCTGCGAGCTGGTACACAGCAAAATAACACCGAGCAGAGGTCAGGGAGTCTAGTGTGATACTGAATTTAATCCACTGACCCACTGAGGTTCTGCTGAACTGGAAACAGCAGTTAGCGCATACCAACATCTGTTGTCGCTAATGGAGATGATAGTAATGAGCTGCCCGTTTGTTGCGGCTGTGGATGTAACAGCAGCAAAGTGTGGAGTAAAGAGGTCTGACCCCGTGAGGTGGAGGGAGGAGAAGATGCATTTCATGCTGTGGTTCGAAGATGAATTCCCTCTTAATGATGTTTTTCCTGGTACTCACCCGTGTTTTAGCATCAATCTGAGAACCACGGTCCAGTAACAGGCGAACCATGTTAGTGTTGCCACGCTTGGAGGCCACATGTAGGGGAGTAATCCCATTCTGCAGATAAGACAGGAATATTATAAGCCACATGCATTTCTATCCTAGTTAGACACATTATTAATGAAAACTGGATTTAAAGTTGAGCATTTAATTTAAAGGTAGAGAGAATTTTACATGAAATAAAATAAAATTCCTTCATTCCTTCTTGAAACGTCCTTTTCAGTTCTACTTTGAGAATCTTTAAGGTGGTATACACTCCATTTAGATTTGCTCTTTTGCATTGAAACACTAAAATATTTTTTGTTGAGCTAGACCCTTGTTAAAGAAGCCATCTCACTCTGTAGGATGGCATCTTGTATCATACAGACAAAGGGTGGGGACATTCTCTCAACCCTCTTTAACCACCCGGGATTTTAGATCGCTGCAACCTCCTTTCCAGCCACACAGCGATCCCATGAGGCTCAGCAAAAGTGCTTCTGAACTCCAAATATTTCAGTGGAACAATGTGTGTGTGTCATTTATTTTATTTTTGATGCGAGGTGAAAAAAAAACGGACCTATTTTTGTCCACACTGTTCGAGTGGGTAAAAATAAGACATCTGAATTTCTTTTCTGGATGATACTGATTAAAGAGACAAAAACCACATTTGAAAAGGTCTGACCAGAAATAAAACTTAGCACTCTGGAGGCTTTGGTATTTGCTCAGTCACCCTGTCTACTGTTCAAGCCTGAACTTTTCACAGCCATTTGCCGGACTTGAATTCACTCGCCCCGTGTCGTCTCTTGATCCATGAGAAGAGGAGGGCCCCACTTGAAGAGGGATTTCTTTGTGTGTCTGAGTGCTTATAGATCTCGGGGGCCCACACACAGTGACAACGCTCAGGAGAAAAAGGCTGAAAGCAGGGTGTTGGGTGGAGGGGTGGGGTGGGGGGCACAAGGACTGAGACTGGACTCAGATTTGCTGATTGTGTAACTCAAAAGTAGATCAGTAGATTTGTTCCCGGCGACTGCGAGAGCACAACACATTTAAGAAAAGAGAAAATGTTCACTAACACATGAAAATACGTGTGTGTTGTGTGAGTGTGTGTCTGGGGTATCTCACCCTTGCAGTGAAGTCGACTGCTGCCCCTCGGTTCAGCAGGAGAGTGGCCACGTTGACGTTCCCATAGTGGGCAGCGATATGTAAGGGGGTGAATCCACTCTGGAAGACAGACAGGACGCAGACACACACACAAAGAGGAGGAGAGAGGTCAGAGGTCAGACATTTTCTTCATACTTCATGAACTTTGACCCGCGCCTCTTTGAACCTCAGTCTTCCCGGCATGCAGCAGTCGCATCAAGCATCACAGGTGAATAAAAAGTAGAACTGAAAGGAAAATGTAAAAGTCACAGAAAGAAAGAAAGAAAAATATAAATCCACATTTTTTGAAAATATTCAAGTCAGTTTATGGAGCACCCACCCACCCACACACACACACACAACACCGCCCCAAAACACACTCAGACACGTCATTTCCATGCATGTTTTCAACCACAGAACCAAAAAAAAAAAAACAAAAAACAAAAGACGGCCTTTCTTTGGCTTCAAAACCCAGTTTGGAATGAAAACAGACGAGAACAAAAGCAGAACAAAGAGATTTACAGTACATACAGGTTTAACATGAAGATGGGCAAATAATATTAGCCAGTTATAACCCAAAATCAAATTATAGGAAAATCATAAAGTGGCACGTAATGAGTAGGGCATATTTCCCATCACCAAAGTGCACTATGTTAACCGTACATCAGAGAGGTATTAGAGTTAGCAATGAGAAATACAATGAGAAAAGTTAGAGATTGCAGAGCAGGTTGGAGTAGTTGTGAAATTCTTGCCTTACCTTGCCATTCTGTAAGTGTGGTCCGATTTAATGTGAAAGAGTTGTTTACAAAAGTGTGAAGAATACAGTGACTAACGTGATGGTTTAAAACTTTACACAGTCAAAAGCTTAGAATGGTGCAAATTAAGCTAGCGTGGATGCAACATGCTGTTCAACGCCAAATTGTTTTTTGTTGTTGTTTTTTTTTTTTCTGGCCAAGCAGGTTAAAATTTGAAGCATTATGAGCTTCCCATGCCATTACTGATTAGCATTGTTCGTAGTAGTAAAGTTATAAGCCAGTAAATTAAAGATCTTCCTTAAAAATGCATGCATTTGAAATACTTCATTATCAGTCTGTTAAGTACGGAAAACCAGAGCTGCCAATATTCAAATAAAAATCATTTAATTAAATTTAAAACTATGAATTTGTGTGTGAATTGTGTCTGCAAGAAAAATCGAATTTGGATTTTAATGACCATTTTTACGTTCACTTTATTTTACCACCAAACTTCTGTTTTAGAGATGGAAAATAAAATTGTAATTTGATTAAATGTTTTTATTTTTCTTTTGGCAGTGCTGGACTTCCAACAAATGAGCAACAGTATACTGTAATATGTGCAGTCATTTAACCAATACTGTTTTAGACTAAGTAGTAGTTCATAGTGCATCTCTAGAAATCATGCAGCACAACATAAACAGACAAAATTACAAGACAGTCTGACAGACAATAATATACATTCATAGCTGTAACAAAAATGCATCAGCACAGTATTCATCGAATCAAAACATTACAGGGGGGAAATCTAATCATTTAAAATAAATCAATAAACCATACATCTCAGTAATGATGTTGCAATTTGGATATTTCTAAATGTATAGAGGATCAAATATGTAAAAAAAATCAAATTAAATAAAAAAAAGGAGGCTTTCTGAGCCCGAAACAAAAGTTAATGTAAACTGAAAAAAAAAGAAAAGAATGAAAATGCAAACAGACAGAGTATGAATAATAAAATCCAAAGCCAAAAACTAAAGCAGACTGTGTGCAGTGCCTGAGCGCAGGACACATGGCAGCAGCTTGGCCATTCCTATCAGCCGTGCATGGTGGCCTCTTATTATACCAAACCAACAGAAACTGTGAAGACTGTAAAAGGAACCGAATGAGTCTTTATTTACACCATGCAGTGCTGTGGAAGTGAGACAAGTAAACGGTGGAGGAAAAGCAAAGAGGGATAACAAAGGGATGGGACTGTGTAGTGAATCTGTGGAGAATTAAAGGAGCATGTGTATACCTCAGTAGTCCTATTGACCATCATCTGTAGCAGGAGGAATGAGGAAGGGAAACATCAGTTCAGTTAGGCTTGTATGACACTGAGTTAGAGTTCAATTCACAGCAGCTCAGAGGACGCTATGCAGTCATATACTAAACTAGCAAGTGGCGTGGCTGGGGTGAAGTCTGTCACGGGGAAGAAGATCTGACAGGACTGCAGGCTAATGATTGTTTTTAATTACCAGCTCATCTGTTATTTGTTTTGTTCAAATTTGTTCATTATTTGTTCAAAAATTAATATAGTGAGTACAGTTTTGTACCAATGGGATTAATGGTTAAAACTACAAAATAAAACAACAGTTGTGAAAAGTTATTACCATCACTTAAAGTATTTACGTTTGACCACAGCAGTGGTCTCTGACAGCCTCATGTTTCAATAAGAACCTTGGTTTAGTGAACTGATATGTAAGCAGAACATTTCAGATAGCTGCCACCGGACCCTTGTGTGACAGCAGTATGTATTTTCTGTGTATATGTGTGTGACTGTGCATGCTGCCGTTTATATCCTTACTTATGAGTCATACTGAGAACGGCTGCATCACAACAGCCACATGTGGCACAGAACTAAATGGATGCACATACCCAGGGCTCTGTTACATAATGGCGTAATTGGCGGCTTGTTAAGGTGCACTGTGGCTACTGTAGAAGCAACACATAACATTCAGGACTGTGTCGTGCAGTAAATGTTTATTATCACCGTCTTCACTCCAGCCACGTCACTTAAATCCACTGTCCGGCATCAGAGAAACAGTCGCAACTGAAACATTTTGCTCCGACATCGATGGGTAGTTGTGAGCTCTAACCAATACCGGATCATCTGTTAAAACCCCTCCCCTCCCTTGTCAAAGATCGAATAATATTAAAAAACAACCCCCACCCCGACGCCCCTCCCCTCCCGCCCACTGGTCGCATGCAGCCTTAGATATCACCACCATACAACCTGCAGACAGGGGCACACTCCATGCAGAGGACAGTGCTACACTTAGACACCGGTGCAGCGAGGTGTAGGAGGGGGTGATGGGGAGGTGAGGGGGGAGTGTGTGAGTGGAAGCATTTAAAGAGAGAGAGGAAAAAGAGGGAGAGACCCAGTTAGTGGCAGGACCAGGAGTGACGTGGCAGGCACAGACACACTGAATGAAAGAGAAAGAGAGAGAGAGAGAGAGAGAGAGAGACACAGAGAGATGCACAGACAGACCGATGGAAACACAAAACACATGATACACAGGTATAAAATACATCGCGACAAGTTAGAGGTCGTCTGTCAAACACTAACTCGCAAATGTCGATTTTCTGGGACTCTATTTACACCTGCTGTGATTGGTATCTGGATGTTTCATCTGCATAAGAAAAAAACTAATAACTGACACCACAAAAAGTGTGATACAATGACAATCTACCTGACCAGAGAAGGTCAGGTGGTAAAGGAGATGTGCGTAGTGCATTAACAATACCAATGAATTTCCCATTTCCTTTGTTGTGCCTTCTGTCAGCAGTTAGTGGGGCTCCATGGGTAAAAGCTGTTGTTATTAGTGGACTCCTGTGTCCAAGTTACACAACTGTGTTGACCCAGTTATTATAATGTCCCACGACTTCTGCCTCTGGCCCAGACTGAAACAGTCATTATTTACTACTAGGTCACTAGAAGCTTCTTTTCAGGCAACTCTGAACATCCTAAACCTGACCGTGGGCAGAAATGTTTTCCCACACATCACATGTGTGAACAGAGACATAAAGACCCTGGGCTGATTGGAACGTCATCACTATGAGCAGTAATACGATAACTTATCCAGATATAGATCATGTTTTAATAGCAGGTGTAAACAAGGTATATTCATTCAAAGATTCTGATAAGACCACTGGGTGAACCCCAGTGTTAGCAAGCCAAAACCATTAAAACCAATAAAGTTTGACTGGTTTTCAAGACTTAACCTTCTTCATTCTGTACCTCAGATATCACAAGATGCTTTTAAGCCAAATGCACTAGAACCACAGAAACTCGCTGAGCTCCCAGTTACCTCAGCACACAGTGGACACACTGGCACAAACACAAAGCGCCACATTAGCTTCCACACATGCCAGCCCCTCCGAGTCAAACAGCGCTACGGGCGTACCTTCGACTGGACATCAGCGTTGTGGTCGTTCTGGAGGAGCAGGGCGGCTGACTTGGTGTCGTCCTTGCGGGCAGCAATGTGCAAGGCCGGGAGGCGGACCTTGCCTTTGGTATCGTTCTCGAGTAAAATAGAAACCACCTGATTGTGGCCCTGCTGGAGGGCAATGGCCAGAGGGGTGAAGCCATCCTGGACGAGGGAAGACGAGGAAGAGAAGACGGGTTAAGAGGATTAGAGACATCTCGGTTTGAAGAAATCCTTACTCTGGGAATATCAAAGCAGTATCTCCAAATGTCTAACCTGTGGATGAAAGACATTTAATGACTTCTTATTCAGTAAATTATCAAATAAAAGCTGGTATTCAAATAACTGCAAGAACACATAAATTCACTAATTAATCCTGAGTAAAAAAACAATAAGGAAAGAGCCACATCCCCAGAGGATGAATCCTAATGTCTTTGGTGATCCCATGAACTTTCCTCAGGTAAAATATTTCATTTGTCCGATACTTTACGATGATATTTATGAATACATGAGTGCAAAATAACGACATTCCCATCAACCTCTTATCTACTCTGTGTCCTAAAACACTCACTCCTCTCACCTCTGTAGCAGTGCTCTGGTTGCCTCCATTCTCCAGAAGGTAGCGCACAACATCTAGGTGATTCTCCTGAGCGGCCATGTATAAAGGAGTGAATCCATTCTACAGCATACAGGCAAAATACTAATGTTAATGAATAAACTACCGGCCATGAAAAAAAAAAATAAATAAAGAAACTTAAACGCCCACTCATCATTAACAAAACACAGCCCAAAATAAAACCATGCCTCTCTAACATGATATAAATGCTGAGTAATCCAAGAGGTGCTACTGTCAATAGGTTTTAAGAGGATGGCAGCGTTATAAACAACCACAGCAGCAGACTGCAGCAGACTCACCTGAGACTGTGCATTTATGTCAGCTCCTCGTTTGACGAGGATCTTCACTACTTCAGCCTGACCAGCTAGAGAGGATATGTGAAGCGCCGTGTTTCCTTTCTGGATTAACAGAAAACATAAAAGGACACTTAGAAGAAGGACTGATTTCTAAAACAACGATAACCAACGCAAGGCCCCCGCACTTCACATCAGCATTTTTCACTGAGACTTAACCTTATTAAAAGATCTCTATCTGTGAATTTTACACAGTCCAGCTGTAAAGCAGTCAGGATTTGATGGGGGTATCAACAGGACTGGGATTCAATTGTAAGATGATGAAATGCTCCACTGAATGTAGACACTATTTATAAATGTACACCTAATCAGATATATTGGGTAAATTACAGCTCTGAAGTTGCTTAACAGTGTGGTGCATGTAGTTGCATTCTGGAACGACACCAACAAGAGTAACAGCACTGGAGCCCTTCACAGTATGAGTCTACAAAATTCAGGACACCTGCTCCGAGGGGGCCAGGGGCTGCAGAGTGCCTGTCAGGTGTCAGGTGTCAGTGGATGGTGTTAGACTCTCACAGGAAAGTTCAATGGTCATGGAGCTATAGGTGAAGGCTGGTTAAAGTATCATGTAGAGATTCTGACCTCGTAACCATGAAGTGCGCGGACAGAGGATTTCTATTTCAGCATGTTTAAAGTGGTCATTTGTATTTAAGGAAAAAATACATTTTAAATTTCCAGTCAAAAGCTTTAAATTTCATTTTAGGCAAATTCTATTTAAACATTATGTGATCATCTTTTATATAACTCTGCTGGATTATTTGTGAGGCATAATAAACTTGATTAAATGTATTTTTCGATTAGCAACCAAACTTGCTGAATGACAGTTAGTAAAGCAGCTAGCTTAAAAAGTAGCGAGCATCTTAGGTCCAATGATAAATAACAAATGATAAATAATTCCAAACAGAGCTTGTTCAGATAGTTGTAGATCAATGTATTATGCTAGTTCACATTAGAAATGGCTGCTTATGATACAGCAATTACTAGTTCCTTCTTTTCAGGAATTATACTGTATCTCACCTTTGTGGCTGAATCCACCGCCGCGCCTCTGTCCAGAAGCTCTTGGACCAGATCCATGTGGCCCTCCTTGGCTGCCAGGTGCAGTGCATTAAGACCATTCTGGAAAAAGACCAGGGAGGAAAGGTTAGTCCCAAAGAGAAGGGACAAAACAACAAAGTACAAAGACAGATCCAGATGGAAAGAGAAGGGTCTACCTCCTCCTCCTGGTCCATAACTATCAGAGCCTGCTTTTCTTTCTCTGTTTCCATCTTTTGATCATGTGGACGGCTGTCCTTCACTCTTACACGAGGAGGGAGAGACTGAAATATCAAAGCCAGCTATCAAAGATGGGTTTAGATGTTGTGCCATGTTATGCTGTTGTGGAGCAGAGCCAGTCCTGGGTATCGAGTTATAAATAGTCATGTGTGTGAGAGTGTTTTTGTGTGTGTGCTGGTCAAACAAACAGAAGAGTTTTCCACTCTGAGGAACTCTGATATTACTGTGTTGGTATTGATCTGTGTTGACTGAAACAATAAATAAATATCATTCTAGTAGCACAGAATGAAGTTTCAAGCTGTAAATCACTCATGACCTCTGTTAATATCTGTATGAGGAGGAGTGGGGGGGCGGGGCTCTTCAGTGGCATGTGCTGATTGGTTGGCAGGGAGTAGGTGGGTGGGCCTTGCACTGTTGAAAGACAGGAAGCTTGAAAACTCAAGAGACTGCAACACAAACGTAAGCATGCGGAGGTTTTTGTTGACTGAAAAACAGCTTGCAAAGGGTTTATGGGAGAGTGAGAGTCTTCAGGCCTTTGAGGAGGTGAATGGAGGTGAAGGCAGGGTTAGTGGTTCCCCCAGTTTCCCCCATCTCCTCGTCTGAGGGGCCCACCACTGATTCAGTAACCTTTCAGCAGTCCGAGCATTAGGCTGCAGATTAAAAAGAGCCGCTGAGTCGATAAGTCATTTCCTCTGTTACTGGCAGACTAACCATCATCCCGCACCCCCCTGAGGCTGTGATCCCACTGGACTCCTAGGGTCCCCACAGAGGAACCCTGTGGGATGCCAAAGAGACTGAATGCTTGTCCTAGAATCATCTGACTGTACTTGAGTTTTCATTGCCCTGAGGTGTTCCACAGCTGGCAGGAGGCATCTGCTCAGCGACACAGCAGAACATGGGTCCCGGCTAAGTCCTGCTGTTTTGGATCAGTTGTCATGTTGACATGCACCTGCCTGCTTTCAGTCGGCCTCATATCACCCAACAACTAGACACTGTGTTGGCACAACTATGGGATTTAAAATAGCAGTATAAAGAAATAATTTAAATAACTATCTGAGCTTCTGCAGAATCATCCAGCACCGATGCTGTTGTTTGTTTTTTTTTTTTAAAGGCAGGAAATGTATCTGCCCATTTATAACACCTTGGTTATAGAGTTGTTGCAAAATTACGTCATCATCCAAACACTGGTCATAGTTCACTGACTGATCCGGCATACATCTGGTTGAGCTCAGATGATTCTGTGTGGATGTTTCGTAGACTTTAATCTCATTAAGCTGTGGCCTGGCTTTTTGGGATGCAGTAAAAAAAAAATAATTGAAATGTACTTGCTTTGTGTTGGAAATTGATAGACTGGTGCCAGTCCTCAAACAATTGTGACTTGTGATTCAAATAGTTCTAGTGTTGTGTTTATACTGACAAGCTTCTCAGTTACATCGGTTAAAAAAAACTGGTAGACAGGAATGATCATCAGCGAACCCAAAAGAAAAAGAAAAACCTCCATCGCCTGGTGTATGTTAAACACGGCTCTTCATCTCAGAACAAGCTTCAAACAGTCTGTTTGAAGTAGCACCTGTCGCCGTTCTCCCATAAAGCAGTTCTTCAGTTCTAACTGAAGAACTTCTGAGGCCCGATGGTCCAGTTTTCAGAGACACGTCTTCAGATATCCACAACCAAGTCCAGTTGCCCTCGATTGAACTCCTCGTGGACACCCGACAGCTATTCTTCACCTGTGACTATCAGACTGCAGCAATGAACGAGTTCCTATGGCTTTTCTCCCAGAGGACGACAACAAACATACCCTCATACAGAACATTTATTAGGATCAGAAATGTATGACATGTTGATCACTCACAATTTCAAAGTAATGAATTATCTGTGTGCAGAAACCTGTGTTTTGATATCATTTAATATAGACCATAAGCACTTGTCACTTTTAAACACGCAGCCTCCCACAACCCTAAGGGCCCTATTTATCTTTGTACACCCCCCTCCACCGTGCCCTCCATTCACCTTCAGGAAGCCCCTTCATCATGCACCATGCCCCGTCCACCCGTAACATGTGTTACTTCACTCTGTCAGCCCTCATGAGCGCAATAACTCAGGAGACGTTTCCTAATTAATTTGATAGATTCTATTCCTCCGGCGATTTGAATGCAATGCAAATGTGATGTGGTGAAAATCTGCTTTGGCAGCGGTGGCATCGTGCCGGGGAGCGAGGCGGTTTATAGTCAGAGTAAATACCAGCTCATCAGCGCAGTGTGTTATTGAGCTATAATCAGAATCGGAGCACAGTAAAACGCCCACACCACTCTGAAAGAAGTTCAAAGCCTCTGTCACAAGACTTTTTTTCAGGAAATGCTAAAGATTCAGTTAGAATGCCACTAACAAATAATCATATACAGATCTAATTATTTTGCTTGCGACCTAAACTTTGTCCTCCTGTCCTCATTTTACTCCAGTAATAAAAGTCTCTTAGCTAAGCTGACTAAGCCCTTTAGCAAGACCATTAGCAAGCATGCAGTCACTAATTACACATAATGAACAAGAGAAGTAATTATTTTATATACTTGTTTACTTGTGATGTAAGTATTTCATTGATTAGCTGCTTTCATTTCATTCATGGACAAACCAACATCATAAGCCTGAGGCTAAGCCCTGGAACCATTGCACAATATGTCGAAGGTTTACAGTTAAGATTTATCATTATAGAGGAACTCCACAACATGCAATATATTATCAGCTTTAAAAAAAAAAAGTTGCTTTAGCTTATGTGTAAGAACAAAAAAAAATGGAGCAACATTAGCTTTGATGTAAAGTCAAAATGTTCTCCTCCTGATGAATTTGATGAATATTCGCTCTCTTTTCCACATTCTAAATGCTCCATTGTGTTCACCATCGAGTCTCTAACTGTGCCTGTCGGCCGTAGCTATAACTTTACCATGTGTCAAAACAACATTTAGCAAAGCATACCTGGAGATTCTGGACTCACAATAAAGCTAACAGACAGGAAAGTCCCCTGTGTATCAAAAAAGCATTTACCACAGACTAGTCACACCAGTACTAGTACTCCATCATTGTAATGGAGTGATGGAGTGATGGAGATTTTTCATCTTGATTGCTAACCTGCCCAATTTTTAATGTGCCCGCAACAACACCAGTTCTCATCATTGATCACTGAAGTCCACTGTGAAGTGCTAGCATTTGAAAACATGTGATTAATCAGCCTGCCATTTTTCTACACATACATTTATCCACAGAAACGACAGCATCTTCGATGAATTCACACAGACATAACTTTTATCATTTTATAATGATATTTCCAGATGTAGCAGAGAGATTCGGAACTTGTTTCGACTTGTGTTGATGATTCTGTTACTAATGCGTCTTTATTCTGCCATTATTCTGTCAGCACAGCATGTCTGTTAGGGCCTTGATGTACTCCAATATGAGCTGGAGCTGTCACTCTGTGTTTGAACATGGAAAATAATATTCTGTTTGTGAACAAATTCACAGTGTCTAAGTGCAACAGACACCACCTCGTACCCTCGTTACTATCCAAGCACTCAGCCCCAAACTTGTTTTATCTTTAAGTGAAAAGCTACATGACAGGTGGTTGATGAAGATCACAAATCCACCAGCCACTGGCAAATGTTAGATTTCCACTCCATGTGACTTGTGTTTACCAGGCTGCTCATTATGACTGTTGCCAGCACAGGACTGTTTACGTCCTCTCAGCTTTCACTGCCCCTCGTCGCCTGTGGCTGGAATGCTAATGGGCTTAGAGGAGACTAGATAATGACTGGACTTAAATTAAGAAACTCTCTCTGATCAAACACTCTCCTCCAGGCATGTAGAGCCATTTTCATATCATAATAATAATACAAAGTGTGGGTGTATAGATTAGAGGTGGATAACGTGAGCACATGAACACTTATTGTTCACAAAATGCTGCTACTGTACAGCTCCAAGTGTGTGAGTGGGTGTGAGGGTGAGTGGGTGTTGTAAAAGACGCATGTAACGTTTATCCGTCTCTTACCTGATTACAGGTGCTGATGTCCACACCCCCTTTCAGATATTCCAAAACCTTGTCGATGTTCCCCGCCCTCGCCGCTCGCAGGAAACTGGTGTTACTGTCCGACTAGAAGAGACGGAGACAAAAGACATTTTTTAAAAAAAACGATCTACATAACATCCAAACCACATTTACATTTTGTTACTGGCTGGCAAATGTGTCGAATGGCAATCACACAATTTAGCCACTGTGCCCGAGTGAGTCACATATTTTCTCCCTGATTTGATAACTTTTAAATGAGAAGTGAGTCATTTTCTTGACTTTGTGGTGAAAAGCCATTAACCTGACACAGAATCAAGCGCAGCCAGACTTGGACGTCTGCAGCCCTATAATGCTGTGCATTATGTCAATACTTTTCAAGCAAAATCTTATCTGAGACAAATGCAAAAGCTTTGAAGATGTGATATGACAAACGAACACAACACGGTTAAAAATATCTGCTCTGACAAAGTCTGCTCATCTGTCTGAAAGCATTTGAGCCCATGATGATTTGTAACAAACCAGGGTCCAGTGGTTCAGCAGAGAACTTTACTGTTTCTCTTGATTATTTGTCCATGTATCCAAAGTCTTTCCCTTCTCTATAAAGGAAAAACGTATGTTATAATACACCATTATCTGCAAACATTGTGTATGTATTATTAGACATATAGCTTTTGCTAAGTGGACAATAACGTCTATGTCCCTGGTTGGGGAAGGACAGGTCCCCTGTCTGTTTTTGGATGCTGAGTTTGCTGCAGTTGGACACAGACCAGGACTGTAAGAAGGCAGAATGATTCAGCATTTTCCTGTTGGTGGCTTCACTAAAGCTAAATCCTGGCTCGCATTCAGCTCGATCAAAGCTCCCAGCTCTCTGCTCCTCCTGTGGAAAAACACCGTGTGATGCTTATTTTTACTGCATTCAAACTGCGCTGCTCTTTCCACGGGGAGGTTAAAGGTCAGATACAGAAATACCGTCGCAGCACACAGGAACTGACAGGGGCTCACTGTCTTGCTTATTGATGTTTTTGGTTTATTGCTCTGTTTGTTTTCCAGCTGAGGAATGAGCTCTCATTGGCTATCAAGGTCATGGTTTGCTTAAATTTTTAATCAGCATTCTTATCAACATGGACAGGAACTGCATTTGAAGTTTGGCCTGTCTTTCCCTTCGTCACAAATCTGACACCTGCAGAGATCAGAGAATAGGATGCAGCACTGATGATGTGTAAAATGAGCACTGACACTGCAGCACTGATGTCTACTTCACACACACAGTCTGATGTTTGTGGCTGACCTGCAGTCAGCTGCTGCCTGGCTGCTGCAGAGAACTGCACTGCATCACTCACACTCACACAGCGACAGGAGCTTCCTGCAGCACAGACACAATCATCTCAGAGGAGCATTGTTTTAAAAAGTCCATAAGTTTGTAGGTTTACATTAATGGAAGCCACTGATTCATGTTCGTACACTATAAGTCAATGTGCAGAGACTTGAAGTCTGTTAGAGGCAGGATGTGCAGTTGTAGCAGTTTCCCCCTGCTCCTAGTCTTTGTACTCAGCTAGGATAAACAGGTCTTTAATATACTGCACATTTATTATATATATCACTATTACATTAATTATTGTATATTGTATATTGTATATTGTACTCATTATTCACACCTATACCTTTATATAAATAAATGTATGAACCTATAGTTCATACATCATGGAGTTCCTACTCTCTTATCTAGTCTCATATATGCTATTTATTTTATTCCGCTTCTTTCTCTCTTTGTCTTTCTAATTCAAATTCCTTTAATTGATTTCTTTATTTCTATTTATTTCATTCAAGTTGTTCCTAACTGTCTTCCTACCTCTTAGCCTGCCTCTATGCTTCTGTCACATGTGAACCCCCCCCCCAAGTTCACTTATCAAGACCAGAATCAAGGGAGAAAAAAAAAATTGCTTGTGAGTCTAACTCACAAGGAAATGAAAAATATTATGGTGCAAAGTCCTGACTTGTTCATGCGGCTTCATACATCTTCTCACAGAGTTAACATTGTTTTCAAGCAGCACCGCACAAAAGCAGCCATTACCATAATGAAGCCAGTCTGATAATATCCTCACAATCCCCCCCAGACCTGCCAAGCCACATTATACAAGACCTTGCCCTAATCATCTTTCAGAGACTGGCAGGTTGCTATAGTGACACTTAGACCAACAGGACCTTCAGACAAGTGGGGCTTTTGAATGGAAAACACTTAACATTGGTGAGAAAGGGAGATCTGCGGCAGCCAGCGTTTCATAACTCCTGGTTATAAGCAGCTTAGTCAGTTTGTCGCTGTCTTTGACGGGGGAATGTTTTCAGTGTGCAGTGCAGAGCAGAAAACCTGCTCTGAAGGGTCTACAGTCACATGAAGGTCGTGTTTGGGTGAGTAATAGGAACAGAAATAAAAAATAAAAGTAAATAAAGGAACCTTAGTCAAACATTAAGGTCGTTGCTTTTGTGCCTCGTTCACCACGGTTAAAAGGGAACATTCCAGAACGGAGCTAGGATCAGTGAAATAAGAACTATGCCCAATAACAGTGACTGTATGTATATGTTATATATAATCGTATATGTGTCCTTTCTATAACAATCTGTTCCTGCTTATGTTCCTGCTTGTGTCTAGACAACCACATCATTTCAAGACTTAATCAGACCCACCAAGCGTGACAAAGCACAGTCCTGAAGCTGCTCTGCCAACACGTTACATCAAACATTCATCTACAGAGTCACTGTCTTCATCTGGGGAGTGTGAGGAGCTGTATCAATAATGCACAAACCATCCCCCTAAACCGTCCCTGACACACTCTCTGTGAGAGACCAGTGCCCAGGCTGGGAGCATCCTCACCCCTCCCAGTTACCACGGAGACCAGCACTGCCCTCGCTGGAGGTAACCATGACAACGTGGCTTTCTGTCTGTTAGCGGAGCTAGCAAAGTCAGCACAGAAAACATGAGGGGCATTGATTCTTCTAGAGCTGCCTATTAGGGCATCAGTGTTTCACTCACATGTGAGATATGCTGGTTCTAACTGGTTCTCATTTAAACTTAAATGGGAGTTTCAAAGTTCACTCTTGACCATGGGAACAGTTTGACAAAACAGGTCAATGAAGGACATGAGATGCAGTTAAAAGGCTGCAGGAAAAGCTAGTAAGTTGACTTTGACTGTTAAGACTGTTCTGACAAACAGTCGCTTCCAAAGTAAAGAAGGATCCAACAGATGCTTCATTTTGACTCACTGTATCTCAAGCACAGGTGTAACTTATAAAATGAACAGTGACTGCATTTCTTTAACTTGGTTGACTAAACCATGGCATGGAGCAAACATACACCACAGCAGAGCCCTGGGACCGGAACAAACTAAATGTAAATGTGCTGCTGCCAAGTTAATAGTTTATCAGCCCAATAAATGAATAAGAAAATACCATATAAACACACACACACACACACGCACACACACACATATCGAAGCTACAAATGTGCCCTTGCTGATTAGGTTGAAGGAACACATTCTATTCCTAGCTGTCAGGACAGGAAAACAGTCTCTCTGTTTACTAGCAACTGCACTTCTCCCATTGGTGCTGGCAATGTTTGTGTGTGTGTTTCTGATATTAAAAGCTCCTTAGTGCTGCCTTGCACACATTAGTCTATAAGCACATCCGCGGTGTTAGATATTACAAGAGCATTTCAATGCACACAACCAATACTTCTTACAATCAAACAGCCCCTCCTCCCCTCCCCTACACACACACTCACACACACATTTAGCCAAATAAAAAGCTGCTTTTCTTTGTGCTAGGAGGTGTGAGGGTTTCACCCTGCAGTGATAGTAATGATATAACAACAGGCCTTTGTTGCAGTGTATAAATAACCCATCCTAATTCATTATCCTCAAGCTGACATGACTGGAACTATGGTATGTCCTGATATATTCACCGCATTCACCTTCCCTGTGTTTCCATCCCCTTCTTTACCATTATGATCAATGTCAGCTGACCTGCATACGGCAGTACAAAGCCTTGGAAGACAACTCGAAAATGGCCCTCAGGCTGCTGCAAGCCTATCAGAGCCATCCCTGTGGACCTATTAACCTACAGTCCATCAGTGCAGGATCTGGAGGATTACATTTAGATGGAAACGCATTAAGGGCTGTAGTGGTTTTATACATCTGCACCATACAGCTAAATCATATACATATATGCTTGAAAAAATACAGCCATATATTGTACATTATGTAAGGAATATTATGTAAGAAACAAACTCCTTTCTTACTCAGTTTAATGCATTTTTAACTATTATGACACAGAACACACTCAGTATGAGAAATGTGCTGTTCTGACATTTAACTAAGACTTTTAATTAGCTATTGAAAGCTAATTAAAATGTATTGTATATATTTATTTTATTTGAAGACAGATAAGCTCGTTAGGGACCAAGAAGTATGAACCCATAAGTAGGAGGACACTTTAAAGCTGCACAGGACTTTCTCAGGGATGTGAGAAGGGGGTCAAGGGTCACAGGTCAAAACATAGAGCTCTTCAGAATAGGCCGTGTTTAAAAACAGAAGGTGGGGAGGGATGTGTCTTAGAGAAGGACCTCACAAAGTCACACAAACATGACACAGGCAATAGTGCAAGAACTGTGCAAAACATAGTAATAAACCACTCTGACAGATGTGCTGCACATGTGTCATTGTCATGCACTGTCTCTCTTTTATGTTACATGTCAGTGACTCATCATTATCAAAGTGAGTAGTCAATAAGTAAACCAAAGGAAGAGGTTTCAACTGACTGTGTGACCCAGAACAACTGCACCCTGCCTCTGTAAAGATATTTGTAATCCCCAGAGGATGTTCTCTAATAACCCCGACCCTTCCTCTAGCTCCACCAGCCGGTCAAAGACAATGACTCCTACTGTTAACGTGCTCATTTGATGCTTACTGCTCTGATGTTGAAGCCTCCTCATATCTATGAAAACTGGAATCAAAGCATGATCACTATCATCACTATCACTATGATCACTATCACTATGATCACTATCAGAGACAGGTTGACTGTGTCAGAGAGAGTGACGAGTCAGAGCATTGATGGCAAATGGTCGATATGTCTGACTTCACATGCCAACACTCTCTCAGTCAGTCTCCTGCTGTTTGTCGGCCTCAGTAATGAAACCCAGCTCCATCTCCCACACTGCTTTGTGTTCCTCCTCACATCCTCTCTCTTTCATCCAATCAGACCGCAGATGCTCAGCTGGAACCTGTGCTGCTGGAGGTCACAACAGGCCGACAGGTCACCGCCTCCTCCGCCCACACTTAGGCCAATTTACAGCTGTCTGAACCTACCTGTGCCAATCAGTTAGGTTACATCAGGTAAAATACGCTACAACTTTTTCAGTACTACAAGCTGCTGGAATCAATTATGACAACATTTTGACAGTTCAGCTAAATATAAAGGTGAGAGCAACTGTAGATCTGATTTTCTTCACCAGATCAAAGACTTTGAGTTTACTACCAGCTGCAGCAGAGTGTGTCTGGCATTGTTTTCACCATGTGAGTCTGTGTGTGTATAATTATGGTAAGATGTGGTATCATACACATCTACTGTAGCAGGAAATACCACAGAGGTTGTTTTGAATAAACTGGCAGGTGTTTATATGTCTGTATGGCGTCGTGGATGGTGGGATCCCTACAATGGTTATGGTCTACACTGTCCAGTTGGATTAACATATATTTTAATTACAGTTGTTGTACTTTTAATGTTTCCAAACAAACACAGTGGTGTGTAGCTACTATTGTGTCAGATCACAGTTTTTGCTTAGTTATGGACAAGAAATCTCAATGTTAGAATTCTGCCTAATAGTTACATTTACAGGTTTGAAAGTCACAGATATGAAGACATTAGTTTCAGTTTCTTAAAAAAAAAACTGTCACAAAAATCTCACTTAATTCAAGAAACCTCATTTAGACACAAGCAAAACACTGTCACCCCACTGACATAGATTTTTACACTTTAGGAAAAATGAGACATTAGCATCAGACTAAATGAGTGATATTTTTTTGCCTTGTATTCTCATTAGCAGCGCTGAAGCAGTGGCACGCTGCTAAAGTCATTACACTGCTTTTCAAATTAGCCACGAGAGTCCACATGCTGCTATGTGGAGATACTGTAGGAACAAAAATGTCACACTGGCCTTTAAAGGGAGAGGAGAGGGAGCGACGTCCCACCCCATCACACACACATTTACACACACACACACACACACTGAAAAAGCTCAAACCCTAAACACATGGGTAATTTGTCTATACCTGTTAACACCTTTTGCAAGGTATGAATCGGTGCTGATTACTGAATTATAACAGTGAGTCGAACATAGTGACCACTTTCTGTGCAAAGAGAAAAATGTATCACCTTCATGCAAAGGTAGCTCATGTGAAAAACTACGGGGTGAGCACCAGCTGAGCAGCTCTACAAAGCGGCTACAAAGACTCCTGTCGTCAAGATCGGCTACCAAAAATAACTCAAGATTTAAAGCATTAGCTGACACCGACTTCCAAGTGCATCAGAGTTTTGGCTTTGACAGAAAAAAAAAAAAAGTTACTCAGAACCTTCTCATCTGTACAAATCTCCTCAAATACCGCAGACAGAGCAACTCAAGAGCGCCCCAGTCGCCCGAAACTGCACTGCCTGTGCTGCACCTGCCAGTGTAAACTCTTACCAACATCAACGGAGGCTGCACAGGAAAATGCTCCTCACAATAGTAGTCTGGCGAGGCGTTCTGGTCCAGGTTAGACTGGCTCCCGGCTGTCCTCAGCCCCTTGTCCGAGCCGCACACCTTACACATGGCCGCATTGCCCATGATGCAAGGTATTCTATCCCATCAGAACGTAAAGGAATCTAAGTGAGCATTTAATGAGTCTGATAATCCACTGCCTGTCCCTGCTTCCCCTACCCTCCCCCTAAAAACCTTACAGGCTACCATCCATGTGGGGGGCCGCCCCCCTCTGTCCCAGCCAAACCTCACTTCCCTTTGGCCTCAGCAGAGCTCCAGTCCCTGTTCACCACTTGACCACTTGACTAGACTTGTGTCCTGTTAGTGCTGCCAGCACAGTGCTAGCTCTTCCTCATTGCTATTTCCAACTCTCTGACCATTGACTAACAGGCCCCCCCAACACCACCACCTCCCATCCCTGCTATTTTTACACCCACCAGTCTAGCTATGCATGTAAAGAGAGAGGAGAGAGAGGGTGGTCAGCATAGGGCGG
This sequence comes from Toxotes lorentzi, assembly GCA_037833715.1. Taxonomy (NCBI): domain Eukaryota; kingdom Metazoa; phylum Chordata; class Actinopteri; family Toxotidae; genus Toxotes; species Toxotes lorentzi. Next base: position 12,273,827 of record JBBMJY010000016.1, read on the forward strand.
CATGCCTAAACAGGAAGGGGGAGGGGGCATCACAGACACTAAGCATGGACTGATATGAGGCCAATATGGGCCCGATACTGTGTGCTCATATACAAGGTTTGTCATATGAGACACATGTGCTCCAAAAATGATACTGAAACTATCCACTGGAACCAAAGACTGAACTAAAAACTGGCCAACATAAATATGAGAGTTTTGCCTGATGAGGTGGCCCAGCATAGGCCAGGACAGGCCCAACCTCATAAACCTGACCCAATGAGTGTCATATATATTTTGATGGTGGAGTCTGATACAGCTGATTTGTGTTCCCCTGCTGATGGCCCCTTAAAGGTTTACATATATACATACAACCAGTGCAACCTGCCTCCATGTGACCTTTTCCTAAATGCCTTCACCCACACTGAAAACTAAGCCCTTGCTGTTTGCTGAGCACATGCTACAGTGCTGCTCTGTCTTCAAGGGGAACAGTGTCCTGTAGCAACAACATTACAGGCAGAAACACTGAATCCTCGTGGCATCAAAGTCGTGGCTATTGGCACAACAGATGCTATTGACTAATTAAATCCACAAATATATCTGGAGATCGAAATTAACCACGGCACCCGATCGTCATTACAGGCTATGCATGGGGAGCTCTGTCCACTACAGATCCAATCATCAGCAATGGTGGTTATCATATGATTCGACCCCTGCTGGTGACTAGTGTACAACACTAACAGAATACAAAGCTTTCCTCACCAGTCCACCAGTGAGTCTTCTTCGGGATTGCAATCACTGGACCTCATGTCAGAGACTGTTTAATGGAAACAGGCGTTGTGTTTTGCTAATGCAGATCTGTGTCAGACCGTAGCCCAGAGCGGGGCTGTATTGATTCTGCCGGACTGGATGCAAATTGAAGTCACACAGACCTTTTAATCGCAAAGCAACTGGCTCTCAGTGAACGCTTTGCTGAAGCTTCAGACATCAGCTCCCTACTGTTTCTTAAACTCGGCATCCATCTTGTCCGGGGTCAGATGTATGCTTGTATTCACTCTGTGTGCATGTGTGTGTTTGTGTGTCCTTGTCCGTTGACATCAGGGAGGTAAATGTCCCCATTCTCTTTGCAGTCTTTTAGGTCATGACTCAAACAATCGCCTTACTGTTGAAAAATATCACCCAAACACTTGTCACTCACTGAATTTGTTAGCGTAGGGGGAAAGACTCCTCATTGTCACAGAAACCACATGAGAAAGCAGCTTTGGAGTTTTCTATGAATGAATGAATACAAACTGAGCAAGCACAGGATCAGCAAACCATGTGAACAGACCCACTCAGAAGCTCAGAACCTGAGTAATGTACAATGAAAAGCAGAGCTCCAAAACAAAAGGGTTCAAACCTTTATTGAAAAAAGAAGGAAAAAAACATGAGTATTACGAGCTATAGTGTATCTGAATACATAGCTTTAAATTTATAGCTATTAAAATGATTGATGATGATCACTCAAATTTCATTGCTAAAAAAATAAATATTAATACTAGTATCTTTAAGTGGTGGAAAGTCTTCTCTGCTAACACAACACACTATCATAGGGAACATATTACTAAGGCTATGATGGCAGAGAAAGACTTATTTGATTGCAGATTTAACATGCTAATGCCTCTGAGCAGGCAAATTTCTGTCTAAGAGTCTAAACTCAATTCCGTCTCATTTTTAATAAAAGAACTATTAAAAAATCGAAAGAATTAGTAGTTATGGTGTTGGTTCGAAATTTGAATGAATAAATCCAAACGGGAAACTTCAGAAAATAAGTGATAAAGTGGAATGGGGAGAGTATTCAGGGACTGCTTCACGCACACACACACACACACACACACACACACACACACACACACACACACACACAACATTTCAATCAACACACATAATTCGATGTGGCCCTCCACTGCTATGTCACCTTCCAGGCATTTTTAGTTTCATTAACCTTCTCCTGCATGTAATTTACTTAACGCCGTGTCCAATCTCCTCACTAAAGAAGAGTCATCTGCCAACACACTCATCCAGTTACTGCAACCAATAGGTGAGGCCATGGGTGTGTTTGTGTATGTGTGTGGTTTATAGAGACAAAGGTCAAACCTGACCCTGTACAGGTAGACCACACAATTCCCTCAACTCATAAACTTTAAACATGAAAGTCGCTCTTCTTCTGTATCCACAGAGCCCAAAGCGCTCTCCCCTCTCATCCACTCCCAAACAAACCCTCCCCGCCCCCCTTCTCCTTCGTGCTCCCTCTGTAGGTTGGTAATCCACCGGGTGGAGCAGGCGTTGACAACAAATGCTTTTAATCTGTGCTCGACCATATGGCTTGTTGGCTGCGGCAGGGAGGGGGTTGTTAGGTAAAGCCATTTGTACTGCTTTACGCTCCCGCTGTGGGGGGAAATTTGATCAAGTATGAGTGTACAGGAGGAAGGATGCAACTAAATGCTTCTAGGAGTGTAACACATCCTACCTGCTAAAGCTAGCAGCTTAAAGATATATATATATATATATATATATACATACAATGTATGTATATAGACACACACACACCGGTTAAATATATAAGAACACTAAGTCCCAATTAGAGGTTTGTCTGTCCGTAAGAAAGGAGCTGTAACACAACTGCTATTGAAAAAAGAAAACATTAATTATAGAAGTTGGAAGCCAGGTTGCTATGGAAACACAGATTTGGAAAAGGTTTATGCATGGATTTCTCTTAAGATACAAAACAGGAGACGTGCAGAAAATGGCTTCTTCTGTGTCAAACCTCAGTAACGCTGATGGATGTGACTGTTATAAATTGGAAAGTGACAGGAGAGTGATGTGCCGCACGTCACTACTTTCCCTGATATTGGACTGACAGGTTGAGAGACAGGTGGTAGAACTGAATTGAACAGGCTTCCTTGAATAGGCTACGCAGGTGGGAAAAAGCTTACTGAGACATCCTCGATTCTGCCCCTGGTCTGATCACATCTCAAATTATGTAACTAAGGTACGTGAAAAATGTTGTGCGTCCAAGTCTGAGGGAAGCGATGCAAGATACTCTTAAATAACAGCTACAACGTCACACACTGAGACTGGTGAAGGCATCCATTGGCTACTTTTTTTTTTTTTTTTAAACCAGGCTAAAATTATTCCCTGTATCACTGTAAGAAGGTAATCAGAGCCAGCAAAGAGGTGAGGCTCTGTAGCACATGACCTTTGTCTGGTAAAAAGTGTCTGGCTGGTACTGGATGGGGCCAGATGTTGGAGAATTAAGGGATAGTTGTAGTCCTCCAGCCTCTGTAAAGCCTTTGTGTCCAATCAGAGATGATTGCTGGGGGACTCCCTGCTGACAAGCAACAGCACGGCTTCAGTAGCACAGCTGTAAGCCTCAGACGCTGACCAGGTTTCCAGCTGACCTACACCAACCCTACACATATCACGCTTACAGGTACACATATACACACTGTTTATATGTCAAACAGATTAGCACAGTGACTCAGTGTTTAGAGGGACATTCGTCTCACACAGGACTCACACCAAAAACCAAAACCTTTTCTTACTATTGTCATATTTTTAATAATAGCAGACATATTTTTCCTAAAGATTTCTTTTTGCTGCGTCCTCCTGATCGTTATCATCATATCTTATCTTAAAAATAACAGAGGCACCGAGGGAAGATGACAGATGATGATAACAGTACTGATAAACTGCTGAAACGATTAAGAAGGGAGTGAGCAGCATTTGCTTTTTGGGACGTTAGATGACATCAAGTTTAATCCTCAAGCATCTACAAAATGTTCAGAAAAAAAAATCTCAAAAAGGGTAATCCACTGATTTTACACGACTTTGAAAGACATTTAGCACGTAACACATTTAGACTGAGAGCTTCTAATAAAATACTACCATGTTGCATTGTGGGAAGTGTAGTACTAAAAAAATGGTCACTCCTTCACTTTACTTTATTTTGCAGTTTGTGCTCAGTGATGCCATTAAATGTTCGGTAGGCGAGTTAATATTTACCATAACTGGATACAAATATTTTTCCAAGGACAAAAGTATGAATTATGTAAGTTATGTGTTAGTTGTCGTCTTTTATAATTCAGGTGTTCTGTCGTCAGCTGTCTTTAAGAGGCTCTCTGATACCCTGAAGAACAAACAGTGAGTAATCAGACACACACACATGCACACACTAGGTAGGAGCCTCACAACCTTAGCATAGCATCACAAGAACACACGGAGAAGAAACTGGTGTGTGGAGGGATGATGGACTCGCCTAAAATAGCCGGCCAAACACCCACAGAGCTGTTGAGAAGAACAAGGAACATCTAGACAGAGGAATGATACACATGGAGATGAACATGTGTAAGCTAAAACACACACACACACACTCGCACACACACAGTCTCCAGGTAGTAACAGCAATATCACACCTCTTGGCAGCACCTCACTCTGCCTGCAGCTCAGACTCCGTGCTTCTCAGTCTTTAAATTCAAATCATCGCCTCTCGCTCCACTCACTCCACTCTCTACTTCCTTTTTGTTTTCCATCCATCCTCTCATCCTTTGCAGTAAAATCCCGTCACTCCTGAAACGTGTTTTATTAGTAAAGCTCCGCTCGTCAACAGTTTTATATAGAGAATGATTCAACGTGTAATGAGAAAGGTGTCATTCGTAGAGACAACGCCACATACCACCTCTCAGCTCAGACGCAGACCGGAATCCAGAATTACTCTCATGAACAAAAGAAACCTTCTTCCTTTTTGTACAACTGTTCGGTGCTTGTAGAGAAAATGTTTTGTCTAATGTCCCCTTAGGGCTTCCCTACTTAGCCATTCACCCATTTCAAATACCTCTATTGGGGTGCAGGCATGAATCTCAGAAACAGATTTCTCAAAACCTGGACAAGTAAAACCAAAACTGTCTGCTCTCTGGCTGGATACAAGCAGAGGTAGGTGTTAAAATAGGTTTTTAAACACCAGACAGAGCTATCTGTGCTGCTTTACTATAGCCAGAGATGGTTCTGATGCCAAACCCCGAGGTTAAATTCACAAAAAGTGAGTGTAGTCCATTAAGACCTAAAGTAGGTAAATCATGACTTCTGCGAAAAGATGTAGAGGCAGATCCTTTGGGTGAACCTTCCCCCTTTGCATAACTAAGCCACACACTCATCTGCTATACTGCACTGCACCGGAGTGATGATAGTGCCTAATGTGCCCCAATGATGTTGTGTGTTTGTGTTTTTTTTTTTTTTTCTCATGTCAACAAATCATCAGATCCACAATCTGTCCTTCAAAATCTCATGGAGACTCCGGTAACTCATGATGATGGCCTCCATTAATAAGATGAAATGTATTCAAAAATAAGAAAGACAACAACAAGCAACACACAACTCCTCTTTCCACATTTACGTCCAACACTGCCGTAATACAGAGCCATTAACCACTCTGCCTCTGCACTTTCAGGGCAGCCCCTTCTATTACTCTCTATAGTGGATTCTCCCTCTCTGGGTTGCCATGGCAATAGGGTTGGTATCTCTCCTGAGCTGCAGTGTCCCATAGCGCCACAGCGACCAGATTATAAATGCTCTAATCCAGGATTTTGCCAATCCCAGTTCAGCATCAAACAGTGGTGCATGCTCAACATCCATGTACCATCAGTGGGGTGTGTGTGTGTGTGTGTGGCTTAAGGGAAGATTTTGAGGTGGGGGGGTGGTGGGGTGGGCATCATGGAGCCACGGTGAGGACGTTTTATCAGTTTATAATTAAAAAAAACAAAAACATTTGTTTACATACAGTAAATGAGTTGTGTTTTGGTCGTTTTTTTGGTTTCTGTCAGAAAGAGCGAAACTTCACAAATAAAGTCAACGTTTTTATTAATAAGTCTATTTCCTGTATATATTCGACAGCAAAGAGACGGCTGCAGGAATAAATCAAACTATGAACTTGCAAAAAGTTTAAACGCAATTATCAGACCAGATTAGTGTAGTAGAATGACTGAAATACAGTAGCAGACTGTGAACATAGATTCAGAGTGTCCAAACATTCTGCCTAATAATCCCAGAGATCAGAACACACATCCATAGATAGATGGAGAGGAGGTGGGGTGGGGTGGGGTGGGGGGTTGGTGGAGGCAGAGATTAACATGTCCGCCACAAACATGTCCCCCTAAATTGCATCAGCTGAGCATCCAGCTGTGGCCTGAGATTAGATGTAAAAACACACAGGAGAGTGGCTTTGCCAGCAGGACAGCTAAATAATGGAACGCTGCACCAAAGGCTGTGGGATTGGTGGAAATAGAAAAGCATGCTTTTCGACTTTTTTTGTTGTTGTTGTTGTTTTTTATCCACTATAATGTTATTCCATGAGAAGCCATTAACCCAAACTCCCTCCAGTGTGCCTCTTTACATCAGAGATCCTAGAGACGCTGATTTTCCACCAGGGTTTGTAGCCAAAGTTCAACTAATGTGAGCTTCGGAGCCTGTGACTGGAAGGGGGGGAGGGGCCTTGAAAAGAGGCTTTTGAAAGTTTTCAACAGAATCATCCATAGTTTTCATCACAGTTTTCCATGATGGTACAGAAGACAACTGTGGGTTACATGTCCCAAATAGAGCTCACTGACCCACAGACAGCTACAGTAAGTAGGACAAGGACGTGATTCATCACACTAATGCGCACATTTTTTGCGTGAACTGCTCCTGGCCGTCAGTGTTTCATGTGTGTGTGTGTGTTCCTCCGCATACTTGGAAAGATCTAGAAAGGTGTGTAGAGACAGGGCGCCCACTCGGACAATCGAAGGTGTTCTTATGAGTCACACACACAGTACAGTGCGATGCTGCACCTGGTAAACGATTTCAACCAAATGATTTCTGTCCCTCTCTGTCGTTTCCCTGCAGCTTTTAAACGTCACCGGGGTGAACATTGTGCACAAAAACCCCTTTTTGCATCAAACTGTGAATCTAGCTCGACAGCAGAAGCAGCTCCAGCTGAGATCCATATGCACAGACACTAACAACGAATAGTTTGAAAAGGTTAAGACTGAAATGCACTGTGTGAAACGCAAATGGCCATGAAAACAACCGTGATGAAAATGGCAAATGGATTACTACTACTGCACCGGGGGCCTTGCAGCAGATTAGTATTAGACCATCAATCTCCTGTTATATGTTAGAGATAGAGACAGAAAGGAAAAGAAAGAGCCAGAAAGACCAGGGCGGGGAAGATTAAGGGGTTAATTATGTAATCGTTCAATTCATTTCAATTAGGCTCTGGCTGGAGCTTCGTAACAACTCCTCTGGGTGCGTCGATCGAGCCATTAAGTATGAAATGTGAGAGCCAAGCAAGTTTGTGAGATACGTTTTTCGGCCCGAACAGCTGGCACTGTAGTCAAGGCAACTGCCTATGGGTGAGAAGTTACAGTTCTCTGCAGTCACACACACTCTCTCTCGCTCTTCAAGCACAAAGACAAGCAGCACAATTCTGGACTGCAGATAGTGGAGTACTTGCTTCATTGTGTTGCACGTACACTAAATTATGCGTCTGTCTGGGTTTTTGAATCTGTTTCTCCTGTTAAGCAGCAGTGATACAATCACTGATTGACTAAATACGATGGGTAATTTCTCACACCCATTTCCTGAACTTGTCTCGAATCAGCTGTTTTGAAGAGATCATCCTAATTCTTTTGATGCTTAGAATAAAAAATACAATCATGGTTTCCCTTGACGATATCTGATATCTGTACTATGGAATCTGCCTGTTTTATGTTCTAGCCTGCAGCTGTCGTACTGTCAAGAAACAAACCTTTTCTCGAACCACTTCACTGGATGGTGTGTGTGTTTCATGAAGCTTCATCACACCATCACTACTGTTTATTCTGTGGACTGCTGTACAAGTTATCAGCATTTTGCTGCCTGTTGTCTGTTACCTGCCTGTCTGCCTTTCTACCTGTAAGCCTGGTCTTCATCACTCGTTTCATTGAATTACTTCACTGTACCCGCCTCAGTTCCTCCCTGCCTGTGCTCCTACCACCAGCTGTGACACGACATGCCAAAACACATTAAGAACAGCACAAGCAGAGTCATAAAGTCAGCAAACTGACTCAGTAACATAACACAACAATATCAACACCTAAAGTTTGCTGACATTAGCTAAAATCGCAGGCAGAGCTGAAACAGACAGAAACACTGGAATGCATTTACTTTGGTCGGTTTCAGGTGAATGCGCATTTCACAGCTGAGCAGCATCCTGCTCTGCTGCAGACACAGACAGCAGAGAGAGAGAGAGAGAGAGAGGAAGAGGGGGGAAGAGGGAGAGGAACGGCAGGACCTAAGGAGGAAGTATGACAGGGAACGTGTTTGAGAAAAAGAGGAAACAACCCAGGAGAATCAAAGCAGGTGAAGGGATGATGTGGCATCAAACTCCACACATGATGTTTTCTTTTTAAGAGACATGTCCCAAATGAGACCTGTGGATATAGACCCGATCCAAACTGCAGTCAGGCTGAACAGGTCCAAATACAGAGACACCTGAGACACACACCAACACTGGCAGCAGTGTGATTTAGTCCAATAAACGTGCACTCATGGCTGAAAAGAGCAGCAGCACATGTCACACTTTCCATCAGAGCTGACAGCATGTATGCTAAGATCCACTTGGTTATAGCCAAACACGACTGGACTGAATACAGTAAGTCTGGCTGGGGTCCTGCTTTAGGTCTCAGTCACTGGGAACCTGAGTGGACCTTATGACACAGTCTACGCCTACAAATGTGCACAGAACGACACTAACCCAGCCAAATTCGGGAGGTGGCACTGTCGCAAAAAAACTGTAGCTTCCTCTACTTCAGGAACGTATTAATGAAAATATTTCAGTCCTCAGAGGGTATCAGACACCCACACTCTTCTGCACTCAGAGGCTCAGCACTCAATTACTCTTTAATGTGCCTGGAGACTAATGAAAAACCGTGCAACATCTGCTCCGTCTTGTTGACTGCCAGTACGGCACATAAAACAACCGAAGAGTTTCGTGAGGACGTATGGAGAGCGGCGGGGCTGGCGCCGTGCGCCAAATGAATCCTCTCCCTCTGGACACACTTTCACATTGCACACAACATACATGTAATTTCACGTACCTAACGTACCTGCTTATTAAATCACTACTGTTTAAAGGTACCACTACTACTACTACATGCATATGCTGAGATGTGTAGCGAACTGCACGAGAGAGCGTGTCGCTGAATGAGGTAGTGCATTTTACCTGACACGTTTTATTTACTTATGTTGGTATATTTCCGTACTTCCGTGCTTTTTACAGTGGGCTCCCCATGGTGTTTCCTCACTGAGGAATTCAACAGGTAAACATGCTCCTACTGAGTTTTCAAACTAGCCACCGTTCATCACTGAACAGCAGCAGTAGTTAGTAGAGTTAAAGCCTGTGCTTGGATCACCAGATGATCCCTCAGCAAGTAATGGATGTTTGCTGCATCGGAGCTGACGCACCGTGTTCAGGATGCATTTTCCCTGATTTCTTATGTAATGATGCGAGCACAACTGTGCGTCCATGCCGACGTATTTGACAGGAAATCCAATGTTACGTTCCACTGTGTGTGTTTCAGCGTTTCATATGCTTCACCCGTGCACTGTCCAGGCCGAGCCCTCTGACAGCCACTAAGTACCATGTACACGGGGTTAATTGTTTTTCAGCAGCAGCTGACCGCTGGTGATGAAACTGTGATTTGACAGCTATGTGTGTGAATGTGTGTGTGTGACTGTCCAACAAATTGAATCTATTAATCACTTTTAGGTGTGTGTGTGTGTGTGTGTGTGTGTGTGTGTATACATGTGTGGCGAGACTGAGTGAGAAACAGAGAGAGAGAGAGAGGGCGCACCAATAATCCCATGTGATAATCTGCCTTGCAGTTAACAGCAGTGAGGGGTGGAAGGGGACGGAGAAAACACTACGGCAACACAGCAGCTCTTCAACCCCACCAGCACAAAGGTCACAATGAGGCTTCAGCTCTGAGAGATGTTATTTTGATGCCGAGTGACGGCCTGTATCAGAACAGCAGCATCGCTCAGGGGAGAGGAGACACAGTAAAAAGGCCAGTTTGACACATAAGATGCAACATACCAGATCTGAAACCAGTTATACTTATGTCACTATCATACACACTGCTACCATGAATCAGGCTGAGTCTCCTTAAAATGAATGTGTGCTATTCTCCTTTAAATACCACAAACTGCACTGTGACAGGTTCATCCGCTCACTCACTTCCATTCACTTCCCAGCTGACTATGGGCGAGAGGCGGGGTACACCCTGGACTGGTTGACAGTCAATCACAGGTCTGACACACAAAGACAGACCACCACACATGCACACACTCACACCTATGGGCAATTTAGAGTAGCCAGTTAACCTAACCCGTGCATGTTTTTGTGATTGTGGGAGGAAGCCGGAGTACCCGAAGAGAACCCATGCAAGCACCGGGAGAACATGCACACTCCACACAGAAGAGCCCAGACCGGGGTTTCGAACCTGGAACCCTCTTGCTGTGAGGTGACACTTATAATGACTTGCTGGAATAAAATCACTGACCTCAACGATAGCACATCTCAGCAGTATACCTGACTAATGAAAACACAGCCAGGGCTTTTTTGTGTTTGATGAGAGAATGCAGACACTATCCACGAGCAAACACACACACACACACTGCACAGCCTGGAAGTGCACCAGAGCCTGATCTGCGTAGGTTCATCTGCAGGGAGACAGCAGGAGCATTTGTTGGTATTTTACTGTACATACAGTGCTGGAGATGAGAGACAGCAACGCTGAATGAGTGTGGCTGACAATTTGTACAGTGGTCATTTATTATACTGTGACAGGGACGTGACAACAGACTGAGGAGCAGAATGGCGGATGGACTGAGGAAGATCCTTAAGCACTGTACCAGATGAGATTAGGACAAGCAGGGACATTGGCAGTCCTTTAACACTCCTTTGATGGTGCCACTCATGATGATGAAGGTGGAGGTGGATGTAATAAAGATGAGGACAGGGGTAGTCTTTGATGATCTCTGTGCCGCAAACTCTTCCGCAGTCCTTGATAACAGACTCTGATAAAGACTTCCTCAACTGGTAAAGGTGATGTGACATTTAGATGATGATGATGATGTGGAGGGATGACTGGAAGTGGGATGAAGTAACCGCTAAAAACACGGATCGATCACATAAAGCGGGAAGGGATGAAAAGGTGGGTGACTCCAGTGAGCCTGCCTGGTACCTTGCGCTTGCGTTCAGCCCGTTCCCGGGACCGCCTCCTCCTCTCTCTGGCTTTTTCCAGAGCCTTCAGGTCCGGAGGTTGGTCCATCTCGGACCTGGCCTTCTTAATGTGAGCCGCGGCGTGAGCCATGGCTGCCCTATCACCGCTCCCACACGGAGAAAACTAACGCTTTTAGATCACTTTCAGAAGTCCTCTCAGGAAGCTCGCCTCATTGGCAAAGAGGCCAGTCATCCACGGAAACAAGCCCCCACCTCACCAGGTGACTTTCTTATTATGCCCAAGGACAAACCGTCATAAAGATGATAAGCGTGGGAAGAGGATAGAGGTAGCTCTGATGTCCTCTGGTCCTCTAACCCACCAGCTCTCTTCACCCATGCAGAAAGTGTGAGTGTCTGTTGCAAGCCTCCCTCCTATGCTGCCTGGATAACTGCATCTGAGACAGGGATAGAAAGAGAGGAGGGGTGGGCCAGTACGCACCACCAAGAGGTAAGCTAGAGGACCAATAGAAATGCAGGGAAGCCAGAAAGAGACGGGGAGGTAGGAAGGGAGCTCCACCCCTCCCTTTACCGCTCAGGCTGCAGAGGTAGCAGCAGATGCTATGGGAACCTGGGAAGCCTCTGATTTGGACACTCCAAATACACGACTTCCCCGCTCATCAGGCACCAGAAGGGGAGGTAGGGGCAGGGGGATGTGGGGATTATAGAAAACAGGGTGAGGGAGGGGGAAACGAGATGTGGGAGGGGATACAGCGCACGGAAGCATCAGCGAGTGTCCTTTGGAAAAAGAGCAAGGAAGGTACCATTTTTACTGAAGTCACAGGGGGTTAAAAACTTTGGCTGTAGTCGGTATCTTTACCCGGATCAATCATCCCTGTTAGCAAATCCGACATGGTACAGTCCGCTTCTGTGACTGGGAGATTTCACAGCTCCAGAGTAAACACACACACACACATAAATACACACTCAAAAACACATAAGTCAGTTTGTTTTCAAGCATATGTTTACATTTTTTCCCCACCCTATAGTCATGAAAATGGTTAAACCGCATACAACACTGGAAACATAGGCAGAGAGGGGTTACCTCATTATATTAGTCTATATATAAGTCTTTTGTGGCATGTAATGTGTCCAGATTTCATGATGACAGTAATGGCATAGCAGCTCAAATGCACCACAACCTCCCACACTTCTACACAATATAACCTATGTGATAAAGCAGAGACAGCAGGATCACTGCTCACTGACTGTGAATCCCTGTCCATGGTGCTGAAATCACAAGGCGGCCCATGTATTTAAAAGGCCAGTGAACAGCAGCAAAGATACCTCTCCAGTACTATTAGCCAGTATATCTAGTGTTAAAAAGTCCTGATAAAGAGTCACTATACATACATGCAGTGGTAATGTATTCAATGTCATTATTAGCACCAGTGTTTCAGCTCAGGCAGCCTATGAGAAATCCAGTGATAACACATGAACGCTCACACAGGAAGTACACTACATGCTGTTGTTGGTGTCCAGCACAGAATAACGCCCTTTCATATACAGTATTCGAGTCCTCCATTAACCCTCCATGAAGACATCGACTGCAGTGTTTCTCTTCTCCGAGGCCTCACCCTTTTTTGCTTTTTGAAACCATGGCGCCACCCCATGGCCGGACTCCACATTACAAGTCAGAGCAGGTGGATAGTGAGTGAGAACATCCAGCCCCAGCTGAGCACAGGTGCAGGACTGTAAGGAGAAAGGGTCCACAAACTGAATACAGCAAGCTCCCACAAGATTTACTGATGCACCGCTTCGACTTTCAAGGTCCTCATCAGGCAAACATCCATGAGAACAGAAAGCATATACAGAAAAGGTGACGTCCACTTACAATTAGGAGAGACTGTATAATACAAAACAACACCCATCCTCTCATAAACAATTCCTAAGCATTTCAAAGAGGCATTAGTTGTGAGCAGTATTTACAGATTTGTTGTGCTTGTTTTAGGGTATTATAGGCCTTGGGATGATGGGTGTTGTTTTTTAACACATATCCTTTGTTGTGTTTCTGCTTTTCACTCAAGCAGATACTTGCTGGTATTGAAAACCTTGAAGGTTGCATAGATACATTTCCCGGAAACTTGCTAAATTCAGCATTATTTTTCTACATCACTTCCTCCTATAACAAATTCTTATAATATGAGTGTAAAAACAGCTACAGGCTCGTGCACCCTCTGGAAGCTCGGCTATGAAAGTAAGGCCATTAATGCCAGTAAGAGTCACTGTATGGACAAACAGTGGCAATAAAACAATGATTTATCAGAGGCTCTGCTGGAGCAATAAAGCCCCAACATGCCTCATGAAAGATGATGTGATGGTATCAACGTTAAAGGAATCTCTCCAGAACATTTCACATGGTAGAATATTTGTTTGTCTAACTAAGTTAAGAAGCACTAAGGTAGGGTAAGTCTGCCTGGTTACTAATCTTGTCCAGATCTTCACTAACACACAGGGAGTGTATTATATCAGTAATCTGCTGAGGGTCTCAGAGATTAAAGGACGTGCAGCTGCTTCTGCCTCCCCTGCAGGCCTCTGTACTACAACTCACACAAAATGCAAAACACTCTTCAAGCTAGCAGAGTTGGACCCTGACTGTCCTAGATGTACACAGTAGCATGACCTCTGAGCCCTGAGAGCTCGGGAGGAGTTAGCTCCGGTAATTGGCTCAGAGAAGTCTGCAGCGAGGGAATGCCAAGAGAGGCAATTAAGAGGAAACGTGCCATTGTGTTAGCAGGTCATTTGTGCTGAAGTTTGTCAGAGAAAATTAGCAACTGTAGAGCATCTGAGCAATGACACAGTCGAGGGTCCGAACCCAAAAGACAAATTCACCTTCAGTCATCCTTGGTTTTTATAATTTTGGACAAAGATAACTGATTTAGATTGTAGTCACTGCTAACACAAGAATAAACCAGAGGACAGGTAGGAGTGTGTGTGTGTGTGTGTGTGTGTGTGTGTGTGTGTGTGTGTGTGTGTGTGTGTGTGTGTGTGTGTGTGTGTGTATTTATGATGACAATAGCAATGGATTAACCCCGGGGGCCATCTGCTTGCCTCGACGAGAACTGTACAGCACACACATACAAACACACACAGGTTTTACTATGCAGCTGAAGATTTGAATCAATACAACAATCAGGAGCAGCTGCATCCTGCGTCAGTGACGCTGGAGGAACAACTCGACTGTACCCACAGTATAACAAGGTCCTGGTCCCTGTGTCAGCCCCCGTCCACTTGAACTTACCTAGAAGAAAACACAGAGAAGGTTTGGTTAATATCAAGATTATTCACCAAACCCTCTCAGAGTATCAAAGCTCATCGACCAGGAGGCAGTGGAAACTGCCTGCTGTCGCATGATCTAAACTCTTTCTGTCATGTGATGACTGAAGGATCTCCAGGACAACTGAGTGACTCCATTTGTCTGTTGAAGTGGCAGCGAGATGTGAGTTAAGATCATTTTGCTGTATCTCGTGTGTGCTGAGGCATCATAAGCATTAAAACTGTTCACAGTGAAGCAACAAACTGCAGTAATTTTCTGCCACAGCCCTGCATCAGTGCTGCAAAGCTGCCACCTCACAGCAGTAGATATAATGGACCATGTTTGCACAGTAAGGTGTTTACTCATCTTCGCACCCGAGATGAAGTCACACACCAGACAAAGAGACGCCACATGCAGCACAAACATCCCTTCGACCTCCCATAGGTGCTAGCTTTCCAAGACATGGCTGTTCCCCCTCGGGTGCAGAGCAGACAAAGAGGCGCTGCTAACCGGGCCACGCCTTAGTCTCACCAACACGTTCGTTGTTACAGAGCTCAACCTCTGTCTCTGTCAAAACCTGCATTTTCAAGTGATGACGAACATATGTGATGTGTGGAGTCTTATCTGTTCCCATTGTGTCTGTCTATGTAATGTATTGTTCCACAAAACCATTTAAACACAATCCCTCACCTCTGACATGCTAGCATGAGGGAATCCACACCATTGGGGGTTGGGGACAGAGTGTGTGTGTGTGTGTGTCTATATATTTTGTATGCATCCGTGGGCGTCTTGTTCAGAGGCCCTGGGGGAGGGTTTTTAATTTATTGCCACTGCCAAAACAGCCAAATGACAGTGCTACTGCTCAGATTGAGCCGTAATGTGTGTCACTGTGTGGATTAACCAGATAGTGTTAACTCACAACAATGGAGCAATTTAGCTCTTTACCAGTTCAAGATTCTCTCAATTGTCCGATGGCACCCGAGGGACAAATAGAGCTCAGTCTGACCAGGCATCAAGTTACAGCTGTGCCTGCAACAGCTGTAATATCACTGAATGTGTCTGTTATTAGATGACTGTTGTTGTCACAGATGATGATAATCTTTTGTGTTAAGATTTCAGTATTTTCCGTTTTTTATCATTTACAATCAAGGTTGTAATTTACGCTGTTTTTTTTTTTTTTGTTCAGTTCAATTTACTCACAACAATCTTTCTGCTGTGTCTGTTGGACTCCCCAGCTGCCAAAATCCAGATGTGAGAAGCTGTGATTTGATAAAAAAATATTGTATTTTCTTTTTCCCTGTGTTTTGCCTCTAAGGCAAAACTGTGTCAGCCATCTGATAGGTGGAGCCTGAGATAGAAGAGCTGGACGAAAACACAGCTATCAGAGTGAGGAGGTGGCTTGCAAGCAGATATGGAAGACAGTTATCCACATTTACCCATGACCACTCCACAACCCTGACTGTGTATTTATTATGGTAACCATGACGACAAAGGTGCGGCGGCTGCCGGACGTTGACAATGAACTGATCAGAGTGTTTTCAGCTGAAAACAGTTTTTATTAACTATTATTAAAAACAGCACTGATGAGAGCAGTGTGACTGACCATGACAGTAAATCTGCAAGCCATACAAGCAAAACAAGCTAAAAGATGCTAAATGTACATTACACACAGAAAAGAAAACACTGAACCGTGCAGCTTTGAGTTTCTAGAAGGGAAACGGATTCTAAAAGTTCCAAAGAGAAGAGATAAACTGAACATAAAACAGACTCATATTTTTAGAAATCTCGCCTCAAACGATGTTCTAATACTTTTGGTGGACCACCATTATTATAAATAGCTTGACAACCTGTTTCAATGTGTTTCAGCCTTTTATTTTAGTTGCAGTATCAGTCAACACTCCCAACACAGTGGTTGCTCTCCATCGCCTATTGCCTAGCAACAAGGGTGTGGCGCGTAGTCAACAACGCCAGCGGAGCAAGAGAAGGCAGAGTAAAGGCTCTCCATGGGGTGAGTGTGTCTCTGCTAGTCTGCCTGGTCCCTTGGGTTTCATTAGCACAACCTTTCCTCGCCTAATGAGCTCAGACACTCACACACAGACACACACGCTGAAAAATGAGTGTGTGTGTTTGTGCGCACAATAGAGAAGGCACATACACATCCTGACTGCCATTATCTGAATGTCAGATGTCATGAATGGAACAATCAAGAGTCCTCATCTCCGCTGACAGTGGACACACAAGGGCGAGCAAGTACACAGAGAGAGAGAGTGGGCGTGGTAGGAGGGAGTCGATTCATCAGCGCCCCGCCCGACTGTGCCAAATGAGCCGTCCCAGAATTCCCCTGAGGCCTTGATGACATCAACCATCGCCGCTGCCCGCGCTGCCCAACGCCATTATTCATTTTTATACACACGCGCATCTTTACCACGTCCCAGTTCCTGCTCTAATGTGACATTAGAGGGGTGTGAGTGAATAATAAAACTTGAGCGTAGAGCTAGAGCACACACGGTTATATACTGCTACCACTGCCATAACAATAATTACTGCTGGTAAGACACATCTGACAATTAAAGCTGAAGATGTAAATGATCCTGTAGACGGCTCTGTCTCCACTTCAGCTGCTGAGTTAATGTCACAGACAGAACACGCGGCTGATGACCTTAAAATGGTGATATGATGTGGTTAAAATTGCTGTGGGACATTTGTCGCCCACTGGTATTAGCTGTAAGTCCGTACTGAATTTAAATGTATGTATATGTATATACTTTGTCAACAGCAGCCATTATATATCTGTCATATATACTAATAAACTGACCGTCATGTCAAACAAGTGGCGTCACCTGGAACTGACTGCAAACACCTGTATCATGAGGAACGTATTAACTATCCAGTATCATGTTATTGACAACAGACTTGTCCCTTGAACAACTCCACCCCTCAATATTTAGCAAATGTCTGATCAGATTATAATAATTACTTTGCAGTCACATGGGCTTATGATGCCTTATGAGAACAACTGTAAGTCAAGTGTTGCACACTGATGCAAAGACCTGCTTAACTAGCCTTATAGCTTTTGTCTGGCTAATGAGTCTCTCAGATTTTAATCCAGGGTGAAAAGATGAAGCAGGGAATCCTGGTTATGGGGGATTAGGGGGTATAAACCCAGGAAGAACACGCTGGTTTCCCTCTGTGAGAGAGAGGGGTGAAACCACAGCAAGCAGTCATTACAATCCCAACTGACAAATTTAATTAGAGGGCAGGGACCCACCACACGGAGAGGAGCTTCAGCTCTGAAGCTGCTAACGAACAGACTGAAATCTACAGTAAAAACCATTACATCCTGACCACACTAAGAGCGGTGACAGTAAAAAGACCGGGTGTCTTCTGTCATGCATGAAGCATACTCACACACACACACACACACACACACACACACACACACACACACACACACACATATATATATATATATATATGATGCATGGTAGCAGTTATTTGTCATTTGCTTTGAAAACCATTTGCTTTTAAAACTATTTATGGAAAACAAAACCATTTTGGTTCAAAACCAAATTCTGCAAAAGTGAAATTTAGATTGAGTTTTCACACCAAATTTGCACTAACCTCTAATTTCCTTTACAACCTGTTTTACAGCAAGTTTAAAACATTAAGATTTATTCACAGGCAATTGTACAACAAATCTGCATATTTGTTTGACACCAATTTTCTAATTCATTTTACAAGAAATGTAAATGTGTTATGCACTAAATGCTCAATGATTTCAAATTTGTTTTACACCTAATTTTACACAGAATTTAAACCAAATTCAAAATACAATTGGAAAAGCTGCTGCGTAATATGAAGTGGGCTAAAAACTCTGTTACAGATACAGCTCGTTAGCTCTGTCAGTGTAGGGGCCTTCTGTAGGATAGCGCTACAAACTGACACCCAGGCCACTGAATTCATAGGTGATGTTTTAAAACAGTGTACAGTTCAGTCTCAGTGCCCTTTACATGACATGTGAACAACACAACAAGCGCACACAGCTCAGAGTGAATTCATCAGCCCAGCTACTGTCAGTGAACATGTGAGGCCGACGAGCCAACCACAGCTTACCTGGCCTGTTGCTCCTACCACCATGCCTGCGCTCATGGGTCCTCCCAAAGAGGCCTCGACACCCCGGGGTGAAGTATATCCAAAGTGTGTATGACTCGGCGTGTTCAAGCCAAGATGGAGGCATGCATAATGTGTGTCTACGTGTGTGTGAGATGGGCAAAGGGGGGGGAAGAGGCGCAAGTGCAGCACAGTCTTCCCGACAGTGAGTGGATTAGTGTGTAAAGTGCTGGAGGTATTAAAACACTGCGGCTGACACGCACACACACCGACACACACGGATGACGGATGTATGCACACTGAGGGGTGTGCGCATTCTTAGAGGGGATTATGTGGACAAAAATAGAGGAGTCTTTTCTACTGACCTAGAATCAGAATGTAGCGATAAAGAGACAATGCAGGGCGGACTAACCACAGAGCACACACACAAACACATTTAGGTAACGTGGAAATACAACCTGCTGCGCTGTCACTTCGTGGTTTACTGCTATGATGTAAACGTGGCCATGACCAGCACATGAGTAAGGGCCTCAGCATGCTACTAATTCTGTTTTTATTGTTAAAAATCAGCCTCAGTAATTTCATATTAAAGGTCAAGGATATCCATAACCTAATGAACTGGTCACCGAAGCTCCTCTGGTTTACTGCAAGTTCCAAATCCCTGTAAGAACTGAGAGTGGAGAGTAAATTCTCTTCCATATCTCAGGAACAGATTAATGTTCAGCCACTCGTCCTGCCCCAAAGGATTTATAGGGTTTATAAGGCCTGTTGCATCATCTGCTTATGGCTGCATCTGGGGTCACACTGATGCTCTGGGGTCAGTAAAAACCCTTATGTTTGGTTAGTGATATCTGAGTACTCTTTAAATTTAACAGACATGATTGAGCTTGATTGACAGCACTTTGCTGACTTCTAGCGATGAGTTCTGGCCTGTCACTAGAGGAAAGAATAGGGAAGAAAAATACTATGGAAATCTGGCCAGCAGGTCTTATCATGAAAAGACTGACTTGAGTTAGCTTGATAAACTGAACCAGGATGAAGCTATTTAGCTTTAATTAGCTTCCCCTCATAGTCTGAGGTGCGGCTAAACCTGAAAACTAGCATGAGCAGACTGGTCTGGAAGAAAACATGTTTATGGTCAGTTTAGTAAGACTTACTTAAACCTGCTTTCGGAAATAAACCAGATTCACGGAAGTAAGCCTGACTTAGGCCATACTGGCCAATGCAGTGGTCACCATGACCATTTTAGGCAGTGTCACCAGCAGCATCTTGTCCTGTAATAACTAGCTGTGAATGAATAGACTGGTCTGCTTATGAATACAGAACATATAAATCCCTACCTACAGGAACATCTGGATAACTCCACACTCTCATCCATAATCTCCCATACTCATGTGAGTACGGATGCAAGCATAGGGATGTGTGGGTCAGCAGTGTGTGAGTGCACCACATGCTAAGCTTGCAGCTGCTGTTTATTTTCAAGATTCATGGTCAGATTAATTATGTAATCACTTTGTTTGTAAAACACACACACTGCAACCAGCGGGACTCATAATAAATGAGCTCCTGATAATCAATTATGTAACAGGGATATTTGCACACTGTCACATATTTTGGTATGTAGAAAAAATAGCTACAAGCAGTCAAGGTTGTTTTATTTTCCCCATTCAAAACAAGATTTCTGTGACCTGAAAGGTGCGACTGAATATTCCTGATGTCAGTTGACTCTGCTACCAAACGCTACTTTCTGCAACTTAAGTTTTTTTCCCCATTTTCTCAGAACAAAATATAGTAAAAATAAAAAAACAAAATACATAAACACTGTAACCTGCCTTGGTACAGAGGAGGACAATGGGGTTTCTCTTGATTTGAATGTATTTTTTCATTATATGAGCAGACATGGCTAAAACTGGGTGTTTAGTCGTAGCAAAGACACAGGCAAACTGATATAAGATGGTCCACACTGAAGCTATACCCCAACACAACACCACCAACCTATTACTCCAGAGACTCTCCTCTTCTGTACCATTCCCTCAGTGTCTGTGCTCTATAGGATTAATGTAGTAAGGAGTTTCTGTCAGCAGGTGCCGCCACAGCTAAAGAACCATTGCTGTGAATATGTACCAGCCTCAGGTACTCAGCCTTATATTTGTGTGATGGGGAACTTTTTGAGGTGTCAAATCACTAAATCAGTCACTGCATAAATGTCCAAAACCTCCAACTGAGTATAAAATAAATTCATCCTTAGTAGAATGACATAAGCTACAGTATCTACACAAGCCATAACTCAGGTATGACGTCCACAGAGGGAGGTTGACATTTGGCCCCTCCAACCCCCTACAGCCTGCATCCATGCTCAGAAATGCAAACAAATATTCTAGGAACACACACTAACACACTTTCCCGCACGTAGTACAAATGTAACAGCGTGGCCAACATGCAGCCATGAAAACAGACAAACACAGAACACACGAAGGTGATGCTCAGGTACATTTATACACACACGTACGCACACATCCTCCGCAGGGTATTGAATAATGGATGGAGGCTAAGGGAGGAGGTGGGGGGTGGGATGGTGATTATTCACCACAGCCTCGGGAAACTAGAGGTGGGGGTGGGGGCTTATGGAGAGGACGTAGAGCAGAGAAACGTGGGCTCATTACACATCATGAGAACATATCTCCATATTCTGCATTGAGGGTTTGGGTTAGCATCTCCTGGGACAGCACAACAAGGGTTAAAACTACCTGCTCGTGTCAGTCAGTGGCACTGACAGCAGGTCTAGGATGTGTGAGAGAGGCACGGCATGTGTATACATGTGTGTGTGTGTCAGGCCAAGGTGAGTACCCTGACTTTTGATGAGACGTGGGGGTCAGATGTCACTTGATGGAGATTCAGGAAGAGGAAAAAGAACCAGGGGGGATAACAAACAATGAGATTACATTTGTATCTCCTTCCCATCGGCTATTACCTGCCAACCATTTGTGAATTATTACACCAGTGTAGAATGAAGCCCTGATTAAACAGTTCCTACAACACATATTGTTGGGATGGAGGTTGATTTATGTATGAATGCAGCAATCAGCTGTCTCGGGATGGGACAACCTCTGTTATTGCAGCCAGTCATGAATGAGAAATGTCTGCTCTTATGAATAAATAAGAGACTGGATGAAATTTCATTTAATAACCTACATGAAATTGCAAGGTTATTCTTGTGTTATCTTGACAGAATATCATTTACATTCATGTCGCACACTTAGGATTTAGGCACAGACATGACTCCATTCGTTGTACCAGGCTTTTACAAGAAACTCTACAAATGTGGAGTTTGTTAAATAAAGTCTCAATCTAAAAAAAGTTAATTGGATAGGAACTTATAACTCCCACTAGTGTAATATACGCTAATGAAAATGCACTGAAGAGGCTAGCTCGGAATATAAATCAGGTGGTTAATGTGGAAAATAAGCTGCTGCTCCGATTGACCGTCTCAGTCTGACCAATTAAACTGTCTGTAACCTCGGGCTGTGGAACAGACCCCACAGCAGAACTCCCAACCTCTGACTCCTCTATTGTGTTTGATTCAATTCTAATCGGATTCCTTCATGCCAACACGGACACTGACCAAAACATCAACAAATATCTCCAAGACCCAGATGACAGCGGGGCCTTGTCTTTTTCTCTCCCTCTCTGTTACTTCTGAGAAGCGAGGGCTGGAGGAACGCGAGGTGCAGGGGAAGGTCTTGCGTAACAAGGCCATCTTTCTGTGCCGATGAATGGGCTGGCCTTTTTGTCTTTTTTTGCTCTCGCTGCTCAGTGAGCTGTCATGTCTCCAGCGCTGCTCTCACATGTATGACAGGCCTTGTCGTTTGAAAGTGGCCTTTAATTCGTCCTGGGCCAGGCGCTTCCTGTGAATTTAACCCTGCGAACGCACACAGACTCTGGCATGTGAACCAGACGCCAGGCAACGTGACTCGAAACACACATTGCTGCTGCAGCTGCGACTCAGCTCCCCCGAGGGTTGTTTAGTAATTAAAAATACTATTTACTAACTGAATGAACACTTCCTATCATTATTGTATGGCATCCTAGGGCCACAAATATTGAACCTAAGCCTCCCCCGTCTTTCCAGTTTGTCCACTGCTCATCCTTTGTGACCCTGTCTCTATCTTATGACAGTGTCTCTACCTCAGTGTGCACCAGGAAATTACAGTTACACGTACACAACACAGGCATTGTGGTGTTCTCCACAGCTCTTTTTGAGGTCCTCATCCATTTCAGTGACTGGAAAAACATGTTTTACCATCAAACCCTGAGGGACCGCTCAGCTATTAGCTTCACACTGTCTATGTGGTTAGCAACATGTTAAGAGCCAGGGCAGAGCCTACAGACCAGGAGGAGATCTACCTCTGTTAACTACTATATACATTGAAAAATGATCATTAAGGTGGAAAGAAGCGTCCTCACTGTTCCACCTGACGCCACCAGGGTCCAACGTCACAGAACATGTGACTAGGCGAGAGAAGGTTTGTCCTCAACAGTGAGACACTACACAGGCTTAAACAAGCAATATTCACACCTAACACTATAAAACCACAACCCTAGAATCAAAGGAGTCAGTCCTGTGTGAAGTAAAGCCTCTTTTACTTCACCTCTGAATGAACATGACATTTAAGCTGTCATTGAAACTGCTCTACTCTTCTTGCAAACCAAACCAAAGCCCTTCTTCACTTCTCCACACTGGCGTGACGATGCTCACCGATGGTTGACTGACAGGGTGTGTTAGAAAACGATAAGCAGATCAAACAGGACGGGAGTTTTTGAATGTAACTCCTCCTGTCACACTGCTGCTTCATCATGTCACAGAGAGAGAGGTGTCACTCAAGCATTCTTAAGCCACGGGGGGGGAATTCAGGTTTTACTCCAAACACAGCAGATTTAGCAGGATGTCCTGTGTCTTTTTTTTTTTTTCTATTACTTTATTGATCCCTCCTGGGGAAATTACTCTCTGCATTTTAGCCACACCAAGCGAATGAAACACACACACAAGCATGCACATGCACTGGAGACGCTGGGGCAGAGGGCTGCCCAGTGAG